>QARZ01040562.1:154893-166722 GCA_013407115.1 Glycine latifolia
GTTCTAGAAGACATGCTTTGATTGTATACCTCGTCTGCCTGAAACATGGAGACACATAGGTATACTTTTGGGCATGTCCTGAAAGAACATGAGTCTAGGGTGACTAGCGTAAGGAATTTGTCAAATCTCTGTCAGAGATTAGGTTATCTGTAAACCGGAGAAATCGGGATGACATTTACGGGACTCAGGAATCTATGCATAGTAAAAGAAATTATGAGATGATTTGCCTTTAGAGTCAGTAAAATTGGAGACTCCCTATTTCGTATTAAAGCTTACCCTAGACCGCAAGGGCTGATATGTTTCCTTACCCTAGTTTTATGGGAAGGTAACCGAGACGAAAGGAAATACATACGGAAACCAAATAGATTTAATAGGATGATCTTGTCATTTACCTAACTAGTTCTAGGGAAACAAAGCATTGCTAGTGCTCTGTGTTGTCATTAAATGAGTAGTGGCCTTGTTGGGCCCAAACTCATTTATGTCAGTAGCTATGTTGGGCCTAATGTGTCACACACTAACACTTTATTATCATGACATTATAGCATTAAAGGTTTTGGGCCTAATAATGGTTGTTGGCCCAAGAAAGAGTTTGGATACTTATCTTAAAGAGAGAGGGGCGCATGAATGCAGTTAATGGGCTTGGATAGTCCAAGACATTATTAATTAATTTAAATAGTTAAATTAATTATCTAATATTTAAATTTGATAATTTAAATTTTGAATTTAAATATTTGAATTGAAATATGAATTAACTATAGTAGTTAGTTTCATATCAAAAGGAGAAGATAAGAGCTAGATTTGAATTTGAATTCAACTAGAATCTTATCATGATCATGTCCTAGATTTTAGGAAGAATTTTGAGGGCTGATTATGGGCTTATACACGGCTGATATATGATTATCATTTGGCAAAATTAAATCCCAAGTAATTGACTTGGTCTTAGGAAGATAAGATAGGAGGTTGTTGGAAATTTTGAAATGCAACAACTCTATCTTATCTTCACGTGTGGGATACTTCATGATCAGATTTTTTGGCTAAAAATCTGACTCAAACTCTTTTATAAAGTGTGCTATTGTGATCATAGTTCTCTAATAATTTGAGAGGAAAAACCCTAATCTACTTTCCTCTATTTTCACGTGCCCCTTTGTGTGAGTGTTGGCTGAAAATTCAGCCACCAATATCATCTATTGGTGAGCCTCTTAGATAAGTAAAAACACTTTAAAACATAACCTTCTTCCTCTCCATTGGTGTGCCTAGCCTGCCTCCTTTGGTGTTTGTTGGTAGCCTTCAAGAAGTGGTGTGGATCAACATTAGAGGGCTTGTATCTTCAAGCCTATCCTTGATCATCAAATTTTGAATATAAACAAGGTAACATCTATGTCCTAAAGAATGATTCTTGTGTGGTATGTGTATTTCCGCTTTAAAAATTTTGTTTTTCTCACATGCCTTCGAGCTTCAAGGCCCTTTTCTCTATCTTTCATCTTGGACACATAATCCAGATACAACCAGATCAGGATGCATGCCCCAGACGAGGAGAAAGCGACATTCATCACGGAAGATGCCAACAATTGGTACACTATCATGCCCTTCAGCCTCAAAAATGCAGGCAGCACATACCAGTGACTAATGGACCGAGTATTCAAAAAACAAATCGGACAAAATGGTTATCAAATCTCAAAGCATAGCCCAACATATGATGAACTTAGAAGAAGTTTTTGAAGAAATTCAAAAGTATGACATGCGTCTCAACCCATAGAAGTGTACATTTGGGGTAGGTGGCGACAAATTCCTTGGTTTCATGATTACACACTGAGGAATTGAGGCCAACCCTGACAAGTGTGCAACGATATCAAAGATGCATAGCCCAACTAACATCTCAGAAGTTCAAAAAATGAACGACAGACTAGCGACTCTATCCAAATTCCTCCTGAAGCTCGCCAAAAAGGCGAAGCCCTTCTACAGGTTACTCAAAAAGATCGAACCCTTCCTCTGGGATGAAGCCTACGAGCAAGCCTTCAAAGCATTCAAGAAAACCATCGCTATGCCACCTTTTTAAGCTGACCTAGACTAGGGGCATCATTGCTCCTCTATCCCTCAGTAGCAGAAGAGACTGTCAGCTCAGCCCTTGTCCAAGAAGAAGCGAAGCATCAACTACCTATTTACGTCACCAGCCGCATTCTGTACAATGCCGAGAAGCATTATCAAATGATAGAAAAGATAGTATTAGCACTCGTCACTTCTGCCAGATGCCTTCGGCCCTACTTTCAAAGCCACCAGGTGATAATTAAAACAAGTTATCCCATCAAATAGGTGCCGAGAAAACCCGAACTGGCATGTAGAATGGTGGCATGGTCGGTTGAACTATCAGAATTCGACCTCCAATATGAATCTTACAGTCCCATGAAACAATTCATGGCAGACTTCCTCATGGAATTCACAGGTAATGACAAATCCACCCCAGACTAGTGGAATCTCTATGTAGACAGAGCGTCCAATGTGAAGGGAAGCGAAATAGGTATAATTCTTTAAGGGCCTGGCAACATTATGCTAGAGCAAGCCTTCAAGCTCAATTCCAGAGCTTCAAATAACCAAGTTGCGTACGAGGCACTCATTGAAGGCCTCAAATTCACCAAAGAAGTTGGAGCTACGCGCTTAAGATGCTACTCTAACTCACAACTTGTCCAGGGACAGGTCCCCAACAAATTTCAGACTAAAGAAGCCATACTCCTCCAATACTATCACATTGCCAGAACACTCATCTACAGTTTCGAGTGTTTCAAAATATATCACATACCGAGAAAGAGTAACACCAGGGCAGACCTGCTCTCCAAGCTGACCAATACTAAGAAGACCGGACACCTCCAAACTATCATCCAGGAAACACTCCAAACTCCCACCATAGACACCCAAGAGGTAATGGCAGGCGAAGAGGAGGAACCCAGCTAGATGACCCCTTATAAAGATTTTCTCATTAAAGGGGCACTACCAACAAATGAAAAAAGAGGCTCAATGTCTAAAAAGGAAAGCTAGTTGCTATGTCATCCATAATGGAAAACGATTCAAAAGATGGCTGATAGCACTTCTACTCAAATGTCTAGACTAAACACAATATGAATAGCACACAAGAACCTAGAAGGGGGGTGAATTTGTTGTTCTTGGCCAGTTAAAATTTCTTAAACAATTAGAGTTGAAAGAGATTGTATCACAAAACAACTGTTGAACACTTTCAATCAATCAAACTCCAATCTTTAAAGAATGTAATGACAACAAAATGTTTCTGTTGATTACGAAAAGTTATACCAACGAATGACAATTAATGACCACAAGAAAAGAAAAAGAAGAAGTAATCAATACCAAAATTTATACTGGTTCACTTCTCCACCTAGAGAAGCTACATCCAATTTCCCTAACCAACTAGTTAGGATTTAACTATTAGCAATCTATTTCTCACAAGCTTATACAACCACTCTCAATCAGACTTAGATTAAGAACAAGAAATCTAACTCCTTTAGACTCTCTGTGATTAAGACATAGAGAGAACCTTTCTCTACTCTTCCCTCTAGAAAAACCTATTCTAGACAAGCTTTTAGAAAAACTATTGCTCTAGTTACAAAACTCAAAAATTCTAAAAAGAATTACAACCAAAGTAATATGGATAGAAAAAATCTGATGATCCACTATAGATGAATGCAAATGATTACCAAACTTGAATGAAAAATTTTAGAACATTCTCTCTAAGTTCTTCTTTAGAAAGTTGCCCAACAAAGAAATCCTCTCAAGGTTTCTTGAAGCTTGAGGATTTGAGGGTCAAACACATAATAGCTTGTAGTATCTTTTCTCTCTTCAGAAAGGTTATGATATTCATTGTTATTTCGTTGTTATAAGTTAAAACAAGCAACATCTATTTATAGAGAAAACTATTTTAGCTGTTATTAATCGATTAAATCACTTATGTAATCGATTAAAGTGTTCTTGAGCTTTCTGGAAAAGATTTATGAACAATGTAATCGATTAAATCGCAATGTAATCGATTATCACATAAAGCCTTATTCAAAAAAGTTGTCAAGTAATTGATTACCACCATACTGTAATCGATTATCACAGGAAGTCCATTATGTGATTTTGTACTGTGTAATCGATTACCATAATATCATAATCGATTAAAATGTTCTTAGTTCTCAAGCAATAGATTACCACTTGCTAGTAATTTATTAAACAGTAAGAAAATATTTTTCCAAGTTTTGAAACATGAAACACTTGGCTTTTATGTATTCATGAAAACCTTGTGTTTTAGAAAAGCTTTTTGTGAAACCATGAATGCAAAAACATGAATGAGTTTTATGTAATGGATCATAGGAGGCATCTACTTAGACATACACAAATTACAAATGTCATTCAATTGAATTGGCATGTAAAAGCCTAAACATTTCAATGTCCAAGAACCTCAGCTTCATTGATCCTCTCTAGCTCCTCTTGAGTCTAACAATCTCCCCCTTTTTGGCTTTGATCGTGCCAAACTTCAATTGAACATCTTGATCCTTAGTGTTCTTTTAGGAGAGAGTTTCCAGGAGCTTTTACTTGATACCTGAAAAAGAATCAGCTTCTAGCCAAGACCATGTGTCAAGTATCTTTGCATAAACTCTACACATCATAAGCATTTTTATTGCTCCCCCTTTCTGTTGTAATTTCATGTCATTTCAGATTAAGAACACTTGTTATGTTCAGTTTTAATCAGAGCAAATGTTCATATATTTTTTCTCTTATTATTTTATTTTACTCCCCCTCCACCCTGCATATGTTCATTTTTCCCCCCTTTTGGCTTATCAAAGGCAAAATATACCAATAATTGTGAAATAAGCAAAGGAAATCAGAAAAGCATAAAAGCAATTTTATTTATTAATGATTAAACTGCATCCATCAAAGCAAGTTATCAAAGGCCATAGCAGAATATGAGAAACCAGAAAGAACACAACTAGAAACTAAATAAGATAGCCACTAAGCTAAGATCATCAAACTCCTTGAGACTCATCCTAGTCTCTATGTTGCTTAGTCTAGTGGCAATGTCTTCTAGAGAGGAATGAACATCAGCTAAATGTTCATGATGCAAAACTATCATATCATCCATCTTTGGAATCATGAGAGACTCAAAAGGAATCCACTACTACTATGCAGGTCCAGCTTCAGCATCTTCTTCCTCATCAGCTTCTTGGTCCTCATCAGCAACTCTTTGAGGAGCTTAAGCTCCAGCCATGGTCCACCCATTTGGGGTGTTCATCAATCCCAACTTGGTGAGATGTTTCTTAGAGATGAGGTTGGTAATTTTGGTGGTGTTGTCCATAATATCATTAGTCACATCAATTTCAAAGTAGTCAATAAACCTTGAGATCATGACAACATAAGGAAATTGATAGCTCAACAGCCTCTTTACCTTTATCATAGTTTCTTCAATAGCCAGAATCCAATTGATTTGAGTTCCAGTTTTCATCCTATACACCAACTGAAGATCATCATTAGTGATCTGAGCATGGTTGGTTGATCTAGGTGTTAGGATGTAAGTGATGATGTAGTGAAAAATCCTATATTCTGTAGTCATGTACCCAACACCTAATCTGTTTCCAATATGTGAATTAGGATTCAGCAACATACCTCTATAGGTTTCCATCTTTTAGTAACCACCAATTTCTTCTTCAAACCTTCAAACACCTCCAAAAGTGATACCTGTCACTACATTCAACACAGTGTCATCAATCACCACAACCACTCCATTCACTTTGGAATGGAGAATACCATCCATTCTAGCCTTGACAAAAGTATAAAACACATTCACCAATTTTGGGTAATAAGCACCCTTCATCTCCAGCAATTTGGTGAGTCCTTGTGCTTGCAGCATCTCAGGGAAATTGAATCCCTCATAGACAAACCAATTAAGCTCTAGATATTTAGGAGGCAGAACAAGTTTTGTGGCATGGAACTACATGTAGTTGTTCCTTTCAGCCTCAGTGGAGAACCAGGTATCTAACTTGTTCTCAACAGCCTTAGGACTTTGGCTAGCTTTCCTTTTGCTGGTTTTCTACTTCTTAGAGGAAGATGGTTGAGACATGGTGAAGAGACAGAAATTTCGAAATTAGGATAGGCAAAGTTTTGGTAGTGGAGAAGAAGAAAACGCATAGCAAAACAAGGCAGAGTTTTGCTTAAGGAGTAGATTTTTGGTGTGAGGAGGGTAGGCTCATGGTTTCTGAATTTATAGAGCCATAACTAGTTTAAAATTTGAATTTTCAAATCAGAATAACTGCTCTCACGAAGCCCAGTGATGTTTGGGTTCATTGAACCAGAATTTAAATTTTAAATTTATAGATAAGTTTCAGATTTTTCATTGAATGCTGTGCAGAGTTGCAGAAATGAAAAAAGTAATCAATTATGAAACCCTTGTAATCGATTATTCTAGGGTGAAGGTATACCTCTGAACCTCATGTAATCGATTAATCCGTGGTAGTAATCAATTACTCCAGAGAGTTTTTAACCTGTAATAGCCCTAAACCCTCATGTAATTGATTAATATGTTGGTGTAATCGATTACATCAATCAGTTTTTACATTGTAATTGATTATGTAAGTGAGTAAGGCCCAGTTCTGGCCTTAGGTAATCGATTATCACAAAGAATTATGCAGTATGAATAGTGACATTTATCAGGATTCGAATTTTGCTACATGTGATTCATAATCTACTTGTGAGTTAAATTACATGTTATGAAACACATTATTTACATGCTAATCAATGTTAGATTAATCAAGAATGCCTAGCATGTTTCTTAGAAGAAAGAATCTATCTCTAGCAAGGGGTTTTATAAATATATCAGCCAATTGATTATTAGTATCAATAAACTCAATTGAGCAATTACCCTTTTGAATATGATCTCTAAGGAAGTGATGTTTAATCTTAATGTGCTTAGTCCTTGAGTGCATAATTGGATTCTTTGATAGGTTGATAGAACTGGTGTTGTCACATAGCAGTGAAATTTGTTTCAATTCAACCCCAAAGTCCTGAAGTTGTTGCTTGAGCCACAGACTTTGAGCACAACAACTACTGGCTGCAATATATTCTGCCTCAGCTGTAGAGAGTGTAACACATGATTGTTTCTTGCAGTGCCAAGAGATCAAGTAACTTCCCAGTATATGGCATGTTCCACTTGTGCTCTTCCTATCTAACTTGCAGTCTGCAAAGTTAGAATCTGAATAACCAATTAAATTTAGTGATGCACCTTTAGGATACCATAGACAAACTTTTGGAGTTGATTTAAGGTATTTAATGATTCTTTTGACTTCTGTGAGGTCCGAATCCTTTAGATTGGCTTGATATCTTACACATAGGCACACACTTAACATAATGTCTGGATAACTTGCAGTCAAATATAGTAGAGATCCAATCATTCCTCTATATATTGACTCATCAACCTTTTTGCCTTTTTTCAGAGTCAAGATAAGTTGTAGTTGCCATAGGAGTTGCAACATCCTTGCTTTTCTCCATGTCAAATTTCTTGATCAATTCATTGCAGTATCTTGTTTGACTGAGAAATGTCCCACTCTTTAATTGTTTCACTTGAAGTCCAAGGATGAATGTTAGTTCTCCCATCATTGACATTTCAAATTCATTCTGCATTGAAGATGAGTATTCCTTACACAAAGAGTTGTTAGTAGAACCAAAGACAATGTCATCAACATATATTTGAACAAGTAATATATCACTAGCAAATTTCTTGATGAACAATGTTTTATCAACTTGTCCTATTGTGAAGGATTGACTAATTAAAAAATTGCTCAATCTTTCATACCATGACCTGGGTGCTTGTTTTAAGCCATAGAGAGCTTTCTTTAGTTTGAAGACATGATTTGGATGTTTGAAGTCTACAAAACTAGGAGGTTGATCAACATATATTTCCTCCTCTATGTAACCATTTAGAAAAATACTTTTTACATCCATTTGAAATAATTTGAAGTCCACTAATCATGCAAATGCAATCAGCAACCTAATTGTTTCCAACCTAGCAACAGGGGCATAGGTTTCATCATAGTCAATGCCTTTCTCTTGGTTGTAACCCTTTACAACCAATTTGGCCTTATTTCTGACTATGATGTCACTTTCATCAAGTTGTTTCTGAAAACCCACTTAGTGCCTATTGGCTTATGAGAAGGAGGTCTAGGAACAAGTTCCCATACTTCATTTCTCTTGAACTAGTTTAGTTCATCATGCATAGTGATAACCGATGTTGTATCACTTCAAAACAATTAAACTACACTAATTCGGTAGCACAAGATTAACCTAGGTCGACTCAGAGACACAATCAATATGGTTCCAACTTCAATTCACTAGTAAATAATAGGGGGATTTTTATCAAGCAGTTTGCATGCGATAAATGAAAATTGCAGAAAATTGTAGAAACTAACAGAATTGATTAAAGGTAATGTAAAATAGATTAAAAAAAATCAATCCAATTCACCAAGCCAAGCAATACGAATTGTCGTAGTTCTCAGATAATAATTCTGTTATGAAAGTTCATTCAATTTCATCAGAAGCAGTTCAATCGAATTAACCCTAAATTAATTGAAACCACAAACCTAATTGAACTATCATCCAAATAATCTATGATTAAAATTCGAAATTAGGAAATGAATCCATAACCTAATCCGCTTTCAATCCTAAACACATTCATAATCATGAAAATCAAATAGACGATTGAAGAAGAAAATGAAGATTCACATAGAATTTGAATTACCAAACCAGAACTCAAATTCTCCTTGCTTGGGCTTGGATCCTTGGATTGATTGATTGTTTAGTCTTCCATGATCATCATCAATGAAATGCCCATGAAATGAGTGCAAGAAAACAGAAGAAAAGAAATGAAAATGAAGAACAGTGAAGAACAAAGAAGAACAGTTGAGAGAAAATAAGAGAACATGTTTTAATTTTAAAAACTTCTAAAAGTCACTACAAAATGTGTTTGTGATAAAATGAAGTGTGTCCATCCAAATAACTAAAATCACTTAAATATAGTGACTGAATCAATAGGAAAGGACGTTACACCAATTTCGCAGCCCAAAATTCAAGTGCAGTAATTCTGACTTCCAAGCCTAAAATGACCCTCAAAATGACAGAATTGGCCTTGGCTTATCTCTGACAAACTTATAGATATTTTCCTTATCTTTCCAGGGACTACTCATATGTGCCATTTGAAGTTCTGTAGAGCTCTCTAGGTCCTGTACAAGGAAGATAGGTCAAGTAAGCAAAAACTCCAAAAATAAGCAACAATTATCAATTAAGCTCACTTGTTTGCCTAAGGCAAAAACTGAATTAGAATGGGAAAATAAAAGTCCAAGAGAAGTCAAATAAGCTAAGAAGAATAGAAAATATTAAACTAAAAATACTCAATCAAAATACCCCGCACTTAAACTTTTGCACTCCTGGGCAAAACTAAAAGAAAGACTAAGAGAAAAATTCAAACTAAAGTAAACCACAAACTAAAAGAAAGGTAAGAACAAGGCACACACATTTTTCAATGGATCCTAACAATGCACAAAAGTGAGAAAGATGAAAAATGGAAGAATGATATTAAGGTTTCAAACAATCCATGAACACATGATCACAAATTGCAAAGTGAAAAAGTAGTCAAGTTAAAATTAAGAACGAACCAAGGTGATAGAAATCTCTCTCAAAGAGCAACACTCAACCTCTTCTAATGTGTATGGGTTTATGTTTACACTCAAACACCACATGTAACTAGCACATCCAAATTTTGACAAGACTCTAATTCATTCAACTTGAAATACACATGCATCAAAAGATCAAAAGGACTTTATAGGCTTGTAATATATGGCTTCGGTAAAGGGTGGATAAGAAAAGGATATTTAGGCTAAAACTAAGAGAAAAGAGGGGCAATGGAGAGTAAGCCAACAAGTATAAAGAGGGGTAGAAACAAAGAACTTATAAGGATGAAAATGAATCACAACAACTTTTATTGCATTTTCTTTTTCTTTTTCCTTGTTTATGCATTTTTTTCCTTCTTTAAACTTTTGCTTTGTAAACTCTTTCTTTTCTTTTCTTTTCTTTTCTTTCCAAATCAAAACAAAATAAAGATACCCTACACTTGTTTGAAACCCACTCCCAAAACAATTCCAAGGCCCCTTTTCTCCCTAAAGTTAGGATAACTTGGTTTTCCATTTTTTTTTTCTTTTTTTTTTATAATGAGGTACACAAGAAAGAAAAGGTTAAAGGCTCAAAAAGGGTAGCAATGGATATCAATGCAAGGATAGTTTATTTGGCTAGTGGATAAAAGAAAGAAGGCCTAAATCATCTCAATCAAAGTATGTGCAACAAGGAATGTCAAAAGAGGCAAGAAAAAACATAGAGTAATCTAGCACAAGGGTGAAATCACACATGAAAGAACGTGAATGAAATAATGTGATTCATCCACAAAGGCCCAAAAACTCACAAGGCATAATTCTATCACACATGATCCATCTTAAATTCTATTTCTCAAGCCTACTTATCACTTCAACAATTGCCACAATGATTCACATCAAGCATGAAACCTTTCATTCCAACAAAAATTAATACATTTCTCACAATTTACACAAGTTAGAAATCCTATGAAAAACATGAAAAAGTGCCTAAATTCTAATTTTTATTTTCTAAATGTAAAAACAGACTAACAACCAGATAGAAACAAAACAAATACAGCAAAACAATAATAGAAACAGTAACAAAAACAAACAGAAACAGAAAACAGAAAACGAACAAAAACAACATACAGACTCAAAAACTAAAACAGAAAACAGAAAATAGACAGATAAACAGAAAACATACTCAAAAATCAAAACAGACAGAATGTAAAAACAGAAACAGTAAACAGCAAACAGAAACAGATAAACAGAATTGTAATCAGAAAACAGATTTTGTAATCCTTCACCCCACACTTGAAATACACATTGTCCTCAATGTAAGCATGCAATAAGATGCAAACAAAGAGACAACAAATAAAAGAAGGGAAAAGGAAACTCCCCAAATGTCATTCAAGGCACATCATCACATAGAATTGGCAATACCAAAGAGATGTCCGCCACAACCTCCTGCTCCACTTGAGGGCTCTCAGAAATAACTTGAGTTGGTGACCATTCACTTTGAAGACCTTGCCAGCAAATTCATTTTTAATCTCAACTGCACCATGGGGAAAAACATTAGTAATAACAAAAGGTCCATCCCATCTAGATCGAAGTTTACCGAAAATAAGCTTGAGGCGAGAGTTAAACAATAACACTTTTTGGCCAATATGGAACTCCTTCCTAAGTTTCCTAGAGTCATGAAATCTCTTCACTTTCTCCTTGTAAACCTTGGAATTCTCATAGGCTTCTAAGCAGATCTCTTCAAGTTCTTGCAATTGAAGCTTCCTTTCCATACCCGCTTTATCAAATGTCATGTTACAACTCTTCACCACCCAATAAGCATGGTGCTCAATCTCCACCGGAAGGTGGCATGACTTACCTAAAACCACCCTATAGGAAGACATCCCCAAAGGTGTTCGGTAAGCTGTCCTGTGAGCCCATAAAGCATCTTCAAGTAGCTTACTCCAATCCTTCCTGTTGGGTTGCACTACCTTCTGTAACACTTGCTTGATCTCTCTGTTAAAAATCTCTGCTTGCACATTAGTTTGGGGATGATAAGCTGTAGCACTTCTATGCACAACCCCATACTTCTGAAGCAAGGATGTCAATGATCTGTTACAGTTTTGGCTCCCCTGGTCACTGATAATGGCTTTAGGCACACCAAACCTGCAAAAAA
>QARZ01040563.1:0-17625 GCA_013407115.1 Glycine latifolia
ATTTATTTAATTTGTGTAATTCTTAAAATACAACCATATTCTCTTCAAACTTATTATTTGTCTTCCAATTTCTAAGATAATAAGTTGCGATAAGATTGCATTCAATCCCTGTGGAGATGATACTTTACTTACTCACTTTATTACTTGAAATGAACGGTACACTTGCCGATTTCACAACAAAAAGCAGATAAAAATCCCTTGTCAGTGATTCATAACTACATTTTGTCAATGGAAGTAAACCTAAATCCTACACCACTCTCATGATCTCCTTATTGTGTGCGGGGGGGAGGGGCAAATCGCTCAACTTCCTTCCATGTGCTACTAACTTTAACTCTCCACGATCCTATAAAACTTAATATTTCATAATATGAAATACGAACCAATTAACAAAAAATTAAATATTAGATTTTATTTTTTGGTATACCAAGCTATCCCACAGTTTACAAGCCACGTGATAAGCATATTCAATAAGGACTGATTTGTCCTCAAGTCCACCACCAACACAACATCTTCAGGTGCAACATCGTCAACTACATCTTCGAGACCTTCGTAAATCTCATACTCATCATCTACAACTACACGTCTTTCACAGTTCTAGTGCGGTCACCACCTCTTGTACGTGACATATCTATATAAATGATAAGATGAATGTACAATAATCAAAATTAGAGTCAACATATTTTGAAGATAGTCTAAATATTGTGAAGCTAGTCTAAAGACATTCTAACATTTATAATCAGCGTCAAAGTCAACATAATTAACCTATCCTAACAATTATAATATCCTACATATCAATTGACCTATCATAACAAATATAATTTTCTAAATATCAATTAAAATTAAGAATATAGCTTTCTAATTTTATTTTTTAAAATAACAAGTTCCTCAATATCAATTTACATTTCAATTTCCTAAATAAAATTACGGATCAAATGATCCAGAGTAATGTAAGTCAATCCATAAATTTGTTATAGATTGACTGATTCGTAATATTATTATAATTTATGAATCAGTCAATCTGAAACAAATTTCTAGATTGACTTACGCTACTCCAAATCAAGCTACTTGTAATTGGACAAGGTAATCCGGAAATGTCTCTAGATTGACTGATCTATAATATTATAATAATTTACAAATCAATCAATTCAAAACAGATTTTCGAATTGACTTACATTACTCCGAATCAAGCTATCCTTAATTGGACAAGGTAATCTGAAAATGTATTCTGGCTTGCATGATCCGTAGCATTTGGTGTATTACGGATCATGCAATCAAGAATACATTTCCGAATTGCCTTGTCTGTTATGGATGGCTTGATCTGGATATAAAAAAACACAATCTGGATCAAGTTATCCAGAAATGTTATAGAGAATATGAAAAAAAAAAAAAGTGAAGAGGATGATTGCTTGTCCAATTACGGATAGCTTCATCCCGATATAACCAAACACAATCCGAATCAAGCTATTCAGAAATGTTATAGAAAATAGAAAAAAAGGGGAAAAGGACGATTGCTTGTCCAATTACGAATAGCTTGGTTCGAATATAACCAAACACAATCCATAAATGTTATAGAAAATAAATAAGAAAGGGAAAAGGACAATTGCTTGTACAGTTACTGGTAGCTTGATCCGGATATAACCAAACACAATTTGGATCAAGATATCTAGAAATGTTACAAAAAATAGAAAAAAAAGGGGGAAAAGAAGGAAGTCATACAACTTACATATTGAAGAAAATGGTCGAAGTTATGGCAGACTCCTTCTACTCACGAACAAGCAACACAAGAGGTGCAAGAAACCAATAGAGGTGCGGGGCGGCGAGGAGGGGGAAGAAAAGGTGTCACAGCGCAAAGGAAAAGAAAGAAGAAGGCTTAAGTTAAGTTTTGATGGTGAAGGGCATATTTCTCCATTCGCCTTTTTTCCAGATAATGGGAGGTGCAGGAAGAACAAGGGAGGTGTAGAAAGTAATGGCCCAATAGGAGATACAAAATTCAAATAAGAGAGTGCAGGATTCAAAATGTATTATTCATGATCTCCTCCTGCCTCAAATTTATTGAATGGGTTTGGTCCATTAAGACTTAAAGATGTTGAATTCCAGTATCCTTTTTCTGATTATTTGGGCTTGGCCCACTATAAAAAATCCACCCCATTAATAATTAATAATGTAATATGATCATTCCATCCTAATGTTTTCTTATCATAATAAATAAACTGACGTTAACGGCTAAGAGAAACGTTTATTTTTCAGCTTCTAATTAAAGCATTTAAGGCTGTATACACAATTAATTTTGCTTTTCGTACAATAAAAGGCTATTATCTGTTTTAGGAGGGGAGAAAGAAAACTATAGTATAGGTACGTACCTTTCTGCTTATTATTGATTGTGTGCAACATGCATCCATCCAGCAAAACCATGGTATGATAATAAATACATTTGGTAGTGGTGAGTGAGAGACCTCGACCTCCGTGCCACGAATTTTAAAATTATTTCCCTAAATGCTACGCGTACCAACTTATTTCCCAGACTGCCACGCGGCATAATTCGCTACCCAGGGAAGCGAACTACGTTGGCTGATGTGGCACCTTCTGGTCAATGAGGCAGTGCCCAAGCAGAAGCGGGCAGGACACATGTCAGTTGGCAGTAGTTCGCTAGGTAGGCCAGCGAAGTAGGTATGACACGTGCAAGTTTTCAAAATTGCGTATAAACTTCGAACGGCCATAACTTTTAACTGGAACGTCCGATTGAGGCGAAATCGGTGGCCAAACGCTCGAAATTTAGAGAAATAATTGAAAAAATAAAAAATAATATTAAATTAACTAATTAAATAATTAAAAAAGCAGACAAAAATGAATTTTTTGGATGATTGAATCTTAAATCCTAATTTTGAGGCACTTAGAGGCTTGTTTTGGAAAAAAATTTTGACCAAATCCCCTTTGCTTCTCCTCTCAATTTCAAGCGTTTGGCTACCGATTTCGTCTCAATCGGACGTTCCAGTCAAAAGTTATGACCATTCGAAGTTTATACACAATTTTGAAAACTTGCCACGTGTCATACCTACTTCGCTAGCCTACCTAGCGAACTACTGCCAGCTGACATGTGTCCTACCCGCTTCTGCTTGGGCACTGCCTCATTGACTAGAAGGGACCACATCAGCCAACGTAGTTCGCTTCTCTGAGTAGCGAATTATACCACGTGGTAGTCTGAGAAATAAGTTGGTACGCGTGACATTTAGGAAAATAATTTTAAAATTCATGGCATGGAGGTCGAGGTCTCTAGTGAGTGAAGTATGCTAATTTAATTTTTTGGTAAATAACATCCCTAAGCTAATTAAAGATCCTCGTCTATATATGTCACATCCTGTGGAATTTTAAGGGAAGACGACAATAAAATTTCACAGTCATATAGTATTAATCACATATTCATGGCCAACAACAAAAGAGATTCATGGTCAAGCTACTCAGTACTCACAAACCTAGCGTGCATGTTAGGTCGGGTTTTTAGATGGAAATTTCTGGTACCATTCAGCCATTCACCAACATTTAATTCACCCGAGGAAATAAATAGAATTTGTGCCATTAAGAATTATCACATGTTTTAAAATTATTTTAATGTTAATTAAAGATATTTCTCTACATGTCTAAAATCATTATATTTTAAAATTAATTAAAATCCGTCTTTATATATTATAATATGTTCTCTTAAGAATGACTTAATCTTTTGGTATAATCTTTTTTAAATGAACAACACATGTCATTCTTAAATTTTCTGATTCAAAATTTAATTTTTAATTAATTGGGTATATCCCTCCAATAGTTGTAAAAATAATAAAAATATACTTCTCTCTTTTGAAGCTTGCAACTATCACATTGTATTCTTTTCTTATATATATTGAAATATACAGTTTGATTTGTTTAACTTAATATTGTTCGAGAATATTCTTTAAAATATTCTAAAATAAAGATTTTAAAATATATTATTTAATTAAAATATTTTTTAAAGTTATTCTCCATTCACTCTATGCCTGACATAGTTGGTTTCTGCATATTTATTGTTGCTAGATGTTACAATTTTTTTGATGCATTGCATTTAGGTTATTATTAGGTCGGTCTAATTTTATTTAGGACCTTCAGCTTTGTTTTTCATTTAGGACTTAGTCTTTAATGTTTATGTCTTTTTCACTTTTTTGTCACACATGTTACGCTTTTGGTGTTTCTGTGCATAGGGAGAGAATTTTCTCAAGGTTGAAGGTTTCTCAAGAATGATTTGATGCATTACGGATCATTTGGTTTTTTGAACCCTTTTTGGAGTTTTAGACATTGATCAAAGGTTCCAAAATTCGTTTTGAGATGACTTGGACGAGAATGAATTGGGTGCTCTTGATTACTCTCCCTCTTGTGGTTGATCTTCTCTCATTATCCTTGTGATTTGTTAATGAAGTAATTTAAATTTATCTTTGTGTGATTGATTATCTTGTTAAAAAAAATTGTTTGTATTTTACATATCATTCAGGGTTTGGGAAAGTATTGAAAGGAAAACCCAATACAACAAAACTATACGTGAAAAATTAGGAGAGAAGTTTCATATACTTGAATTCATCATATAAGATAAATATATATTTTAATATAAGAAGCGATGACTGTAGAATATTCATACCTTTCAAGAGAAAAAAGTGTATTTTGCTCATTCACAATTAGATAAATATGCTACATTTTTATATTTCAAAATTAAATTGATTGACGAATATTAAATGGTTTTTTTAGCAAATCAAACCATGATTTAAGCTTTTTCTTATGTTTGTTTATGAAACAAACAGAAATTGATTGATGAAAGAAAATATTATTCATTTTTTTAGCTTTATTTTATCTCTATAATTTTCATCTTATTTTTTACAATTGATTTTCATACTTCAATAATAGATAGAATACATATATTTGAAAATAGATTATATTTAATAAAATTGGAAAACCTAGGATTAATGGCAATGTCCAATATATATTAATGGGCGGGTTTCTCCCTTTTTGTTGGGAAATTAATTATTTCCTCTCTATTTCATTATAATTATGTACTAAGTAATTTTATACATATAAAGAAAAATTAATAAATAAATGAAAGAGAATAATTTTTTTACAAAATGAATTTTATCATTATTAATTTATTTTTAATTTTTATTGTCCTTCATTAATAATATTATAAGAAATATAAGGCCAAAAATAATTAATATTACATTAAAATTTAAAATGATAATTATTTTGATAGTTTTTTTTTTCTGACACGGATATTATCATGTGATAGAAGAAGTCAAGAAGTATTAAATTGATAAGAACTTTTGTAGGAACAGTCTCAAAGCATTATGTTTCTCATGTACGAACTAATGTAATTAATGTCGCAAAATGTGGATGCGCATTAATAACGTTGATATATGGTAGTATAAAAAAAAGAAAATACGGTAGTATTATGTATGATAAACTACATTTTAAGTACTTTTATTAAGAATTCAAATAAGAAAAATGCTTTCTCATTGTATAAACATTGAAATGAAATGAAGTTTACAGGAAAAAATTATTGTATACTATAACTGAAAATTATTAAGTATTAAAATTGTCATTATTAATATTACTTTTGTTAATAAAAAATGTTTATTAATGTCTTACATTATATTTATAACATAATGTATAATAATACATATTACCTAATTTTTATATTATTAAAAATATATATTATATAACTTATAATATTTGGATTAGTAATTCTTTTTTATTAATTGAAACAAGTTCAATACTTAACCAATACGCGCACACACATATATTATTTTATTTTATTGTTTTATTAGAAACGGATCAATGATACATGAAAAAGTAAGTGCATTGAATCTAGTCCTACATTCCATATTTCAATGTTTTGCATATTTTTACGATTTATATAATTATTTAGAAGCTACTCTAGTTTTAATATAATTATTGTAAAAGCTGGCAATATTATTACATATAATAAATTGTGATTGGATTAATTATTGTAAAAAAAATAACACTATCACAACATTCATTCTAATTAAATTCTTCATATTTAATAATAAAATAGATAAATTTTATATTTGAGATTTGTAGCAATTATTTTCATATATATACAGGCAGGTGGTGATTCCTTTTCAAACTAATTGGGACACTTATTTACTTGAAAAAGAAAAAACAAAATGAATATATGTGCTTTGATCACAAGCAAAATTGATCTTATTCAATAGTTAAAATTTAAAATTAAATATATAAAAATTGTGAAGATTGCGTTTGTTAATGAATATACAAGGCATGTTTCATCGTCCACTGGTATTATGACACTGTTTCGTGAATCCAATGTAAGACTTAATCATGCAATCCAAATTAATTGGACGGCGATCCGTCTTTTAAACCCAACACACCTGGCGGATTAGCAGTGCGTGCCAACCATCTTCGTTTTCTTCCAAGTTACTCATCTGTGATATTGATGTTTTTATATTATAAATATATATTTTTAGTATGAAAAAGTTTAAGTTAGATTTAGAGATTCCTTAGGATCAAGATCAATGACGGAATCAGAAATCATATAAAGGTGGACTTAATTTTTTTCCCTTTATAATTATGTAAATGTCTAATTTTTTATAAATAATAATTTTAAAACAAATATATTATTTTTACACATACAATTGAAACTAATTTTAATACTGAATGATAATAATAACAAACACATAAGTATTACATAATTTTATACTAATTAACATTCTAATAAAATAATACAATTAATTTTACACAATTTTGCACTAATGAATCTTAACCATTATCATAATAACAACATATAAATTAATTTAAAAATATATATGTATATACATAAAAAGTTCCAAAGGAGGAGAGACTGTGCCTTTATCAGTCCCCCTTTAGATGGTCAAATAAGACTAAGAACGCTTGTAAATTAAGTTTTTAGTTTCTCACCTTTTGCATATTTCAATTTTTAATCGTTCAAATTTTTTTTTTGACAATTTTCAGTCTTTTATTAATTTTCTCAGTATTTTTAGATTTTAGTCCTTCTAATTTTTTTTACCCATTTTTAGTTTTATTGTTCAAAATTAGTCCCTTTTATTCATTTTTTGTCTTTCATTTATTTTGTATTTAGGATTAATTTTGAATAATAAAAATAAATAAGAAACTAGAATTGAAAAAAATCTTATAAGAACTAATTAAAAATGCTGAACGACTAAAAGTTGTAAAAAAAATATTGAGAGAATAAATTTGCATTTGAAAAAGTTGGAGTAAAGTTTTTATTAACCTAAATATTAATAAGTTGGTTTGTGTTGCACAAAATGCCTACACCGGGGTTACAATATTTTTTTAATTTATCTGATTTTTTTTTTTTTTTGCATAAAAGTATTATATATAACCTTTAATTTTCATTAAAATTACCTATATTTTATAGAAATTAACTTTTAGTTTATGTTCTTAAAATAATGAAAAGTATAAAAAATAATTTTGACAAAATTATATTTTATTTATGAATTTAATTTTTTTATAATTATAAATTAATTATATAAGTTTTTTAAATTAGTCAAATATTTTCTTTAAAAAATATTCAGATAATAATAATTCAATTTATATTTATGTGTCAAGATTATTATTATTATTATTATTATTATTATTATTATATAAAGGTAATATGCTGATTAAAAAATATAATTTTCTATATGTATAAATTAATATATTTTTTATTTTGTTATTATATATTATCATTTATATTTATTTAATTGGTTTAATATTATAATAAATATTATTTTTTGACTAACTATTATTATTATTATATATGATACATATATAGAGAATATGAAATATATTTTTTATCTTATCTTGTTGCTCGTGACCTAACTCTCCGTATAATTAAGAAAGAAATACGCTATAATAATATGATAAAATAAATAAGCATCCAAATAACACTATCAACTTTTATTAGTAAAAAAAATAATAAATTATAATATGATAAGATAATTATCTTATCTTATTTCCTCCTATTCCACCCACCCAGCTAGCGGGCATTAGAGATATTGTGCAAAGAGAGAAAAGTGTAAACCGGTGAAGAAAAAAAAAAATATTAATAAATTAGTGAGTTTGTATTGCACAAAATGCCGTAATGTTAGATAGTTATGTGTAAGTGTTAAATCGTGGTTGGACAGATAAATATTATAATGTGTTGATCATCTCGGATAAGAATATTTTGATGGGTTATCATTTAATAAAAGTGTTTTTTAAAAAAATCTTTAACGAGAATGTTTTATAAAAAATTTTAACGCCTTATGTCGGAGTAATTGAATTTTAATATTTTTTATAAATAAATTATCAATAATTAAAAATAATCTTGTATTATAAAATAAATTGGGCAAAAGAACCTAAATATTGCTTTTCTCCTAATTATTTATCAATTTGGAGTTGTTTCAAACTTATTTACACAAATGGTGCACTCAAACACGCCTAAACCAAGCGTGTTTAAACACGCCCAAGCTAGGCGTGTTTAAACACGCCTGGTTTAGGCGTGTTTGAGTCACCAAACTCCTATAAAAAAAACCCCAAAAAGTCACTATTTACCATTCTTTCATATTTCACCTTTTCACTAAAAGTTGTTCTGTCTTCTCTCTAGAGATTGGGAGTGGATATTTTCTGAAGCGAAGCCCTGCTGACAAGTAAGTTGATTTAACAATTTTGCATGTTATTTAATCTGTTATATTTTTTAATTAGAAAATTGTTAGGGCCATATGAACTTGTTAGCGACATAGATGTTAAGTTCATAGGAAATTGTTAGTGTGTATGTTGGTTTAATGTGTTGTGTTTAGGGTTTAGGGCTTGGGTTAAAGATTTAGGGTGTTAGTGTTTAGTGGGTTAGGGTTTGTGGGGTTTAGGTTAATGGTTTAGTGTTTCGTTTGTGTGGATTAGGGGTTAGGGGTTAGGGTTGATGGGGTTTAGGTTAATTGGACATTGGGGGTTTAGGGTTTATGGGGTTTAGGTTAATGGTTAATGGTTTAGTGGGTTAGGGTTTGGGGGGGTTTAGGTTAATGGTTAATGGTTTAGTGGGTTAGGGTTTGGGGGGTTAGGTTAATGGTTAATGGTTTAGTGGGTTAGGGTTTGGGGGGTTTAGGTTAATGGTTTAGTGTTGTAGGGTGTTATTGTTTAGTGGGTTAGGGTTTGGGGGTTTCAATGGTGCATCCTAAAGGAATTTCAAATCGTATTGGGTTTGTTCCAGTAAAGGAATAACCAACAAAATCGGCTTGTCGTGGTATGTTCCACTTGCCATTGTAATATAGCATTGCATCATGTGGGGGAACGATGTTCGATCGAAGCAGGTTGGGTATACCATCTGGTATTCTGTTGATGGTACATAATATTTCTAATAAAATAAGGCCAGCACCTGACATTTTGTCATTGCACATTAACATTGTGCAAACATCATCATCATTTGTGAGTTGTAAAGAATGAAAAAATAGTGCTGACCTGCATGTAGGGATGGCTGTCGGTAGTGAATTTCATCAACAACATGGTCATTGCTTAGCAGTAGGGTGTCGTGTATCCTACTCTTCAGTGTCTGAAAAGAACAGTCATTAGGAACTCGCATTGGTATTGGTGAAGGACATTGAAAAGAAACACCAGTTTCGTTGTGTTTCATTGATCCATTTGGAAAAATGAATGCTAATTTGGAATTAGCAATTGACTGACTGCTTGTTTCTCCTAAAAATGTCATGCTATTTAGATTGAATTTTGCTTCTGAAGGTGTGTTGTGTGGTAGTGGTGTGTTCTGTGGTAGTGTCTGCCTTATATAGGGGTCAATGGCACCCTAGTTAAGCGTGTTCAATCATGCCCTAGTTAGGCGTGTTCAATCACGCCCTTATTAGGCGTCTTCAATCACGCCCTTGTTAGGTGTGTTTAGTCACGACCAATTTGTTAGGCGTGTTCAATCACACCCTTGTTAGGCGTGTTTAATCACGACCACTTTGTTAGGCGTGTTCAATCACTCCCCATGCGTTAGGCATCTTCAGTCATGCCCTATGTCTTAGGCATCTTCAGTCACGACGTATTATGTGAGATCCCATATGACAGTGTTCATTGAGCATCCCCGGCCCTCATCTCCAGAGCAGGCCACTCCCTGTCCACCTCCCTATGTAATGACAGTGATTAAAAAATATACAAAATTAAGGTCATCAAAACTGTGAAGGGAGAATCCCTAATGAATGAGATGCATTGGATGAAAAACAAAAGGCATTATCTGGCGCTTCCTCTTTGGGGCCATATCAAGTAGCAACTATTACTTCTTCCTTCTTTCTGCAACCCCAAATTAAAAATGATAAAAAAAAGAAGCATAAACACAAACACGTCATAGGCAAAAATGAAAGAAAAACAAAACAATCCATTAGAATAAAGCAGCGATCTTTACACGTTGGAGAGGTTGACTGGGGCACGGGACAGAAGACAACGACAATGGGACTGAGGGACTCTAAAAATTGATTAGGGTAAAGAAAGAGAAACAGAGTGATTGCCAAGCAGGTCCTTCTTTATTCAACATATTTATACATCAAATACATTAACATACAACTAATTAAACAAACATGATTAGTATTACAAGCTATTCAAATAAAACAAAATACAAAGGTAATTGAACATATCCGATTATGTTATAAATTAACATACAACTAATTAAACAAACATACAACCAATTACAAAATCATGAAGTACCCCCACGAGTAGGACAAGCTCTCCGATTGTGGCCAACTTGTTTACAAATACCACACCTCATACGTCTCTGAAATGTTTCGACTTCGTCCATCTCGTTATGTATTCTAGTGGACCTTGGACGACCTTTGGCACGCAGCATTGACTTGTTAGGTATGACGACTAGATCTTCACTCGGTGGAATAGCCCGTTCATTACCTATTGGCTGCCATGGCACTGAATAGGCCTGAACCAAGCTACTTACAAGGAACACGTCATCCACATACTGAAAAGGATTTTGACGCACATGTAAAGCAGCAGCTGCGGCATGACTACATGGGTATTTGAATGCCTTAAACTTCCCACACTGACAAACACGCTTGGCAAGGGACACTGAATATGACATTTCGCATCCATCCTCCACCTGAAATAACATTCGATCAACGTTATATGTGATGACATGATGGCCTGTAGCAAGGGACTGATTATGCCTCATAGCATCAACCACATTTTTGCAATATCGTTGTGAATGCTGAAGCTGTTCGGCAGCCGCCTGACCCCTGACTACAAGATACTGAACCAGTCGGGCGTACGTGTGTTTGACAGTAGCAGTGATAGGCATGTTCCTCGCTCCCTTCAACACTCTATTAACTGATTCAGCCAAGTTTGTTGTCATGTGGCTGTATCTTCTCCCCTCTACATCATATGCACATGTCCATTTCTCCTTGGGGATGGAATCAATCCATTCTACAACCTCAGGACTGGTATCACGAAATCGTGCAAATCCGATGTCAAAATCGATCATAGAGGGAGTATAACCTGCATAATAATAAAATACATTAACATAATTCTGTTTATAGATTTATCTTAGGTAAATATATCACAAAGATTTGTTAACTCACCTAAATTCATGAGGGTCTTCTTCAATCTTGCATCCTTGAACCTTTGATTAAAATTACTAACAATATGACGCAGGCAAAACACGTGATGCGCATAAGGTGGTTTCCAACCAGCATGACTCTCAACAACAGATATAATGCTCCGGTGGCGATCTGAAATCAGACATATATTTTGCATACGGGTAACGTGGAAGCGAATGTTAGAAAGGAAGTAATTCCAAGCTTTCAACGTCTCCCTCTCAACAATGGCAAATGCCAATGGCACACATTCATTATTTCCATCTTGACTTGTGACAATCAACAGTTTTCCTTTATACTTGCCATATAAATGAGTCCCATCAACTTGAATGATGGGTTTGCAAAAGTTAAAAGCCTCGCAACACTGTCTAAAAGTCCAAAAGATGCGATGAAACACGCGCTTAGCCCGTATCATTCGATTTGCCACAAAATATTCATTTGTTTGAATATCAAAATAAGAACCTGGTGAAAAACGAAACATGTAGTTGCACCACTTGGGCAGGAATGCAAAGATTCTTCCCAATCCCCATAAACCATTGCCATTGCTTTCTGTTTCGCATACCAGGCCTTTCAATATGAAACTTTAAATCCATACGTATTGGTTATCCTCTCCTGAACCAATGCAATTGACACTGACGGTTCCTCCTTAATCATTCCTAACAAAAAAGTGTAACATTCATGTCAACAAGATACTTTAAACCCAACTATATTTTCCATATAAAGCATATTCAATAAAAACATACCTACTACTAGTGAAGCAATGACGTCAGAATCAAGCTGTCTGTGACCCTGTGAAATATGATCATTCAAGCAATTGTGTTTGTCACCCCATCTTGAAACAAGCCATTTCTCACCGTATGTTGGTTTAATAACCCTAACCCTCCAAGGGCAACCATCATTATACACAACACACCTAATGGAAAACCTGTCAGGCCTGCTTTCAACTACAGTTGCTTCTTGATGCTCCTTCATCAAGTTATGCTTAATTGCTATTTGCGCTTCCTTTTTCGAGTCAAATTCTTGTTTAACAAATAAATCATTCCCTATTTTCCATGGACCTTGCATTGATCCTGAACCAGAACCAGAACTGCTAAAAGAGTCTTCTTCGGTTGGGTAATTCCAATTAATATATGTATAATGAGGAATTTCGTCCCAGAAAGGAATCACCTCAACACCTGCACATTAAAAGTCATTTTAAATAAACAATATCAACCAAATTAAATAACAAAACAAATTCCTTCCAAAAAAATGAATAACCTAAGTTGACCCCACATTCTAATTCATTTACTCGGGTAACAAACCTTCAACACCTTCTTCTGGTCGACTGGATCCAGCCTCCGTATGATGACGACTTTGAGATGACCCCACATTAATATCTTCCTGGAATGCAGTCCCATGCACATCAGCATCCTCATCATTATCCGGCGCACTAGCATCCTCATCATTATCCGGCGCACTAGCATCCTCCTCAAGAAGCCGATCTTCCATTGCGATATTTTCATCATCATCATCCTCTTCATCGTCATCCATGACCCAAGTTGGGTAATGTGAATCCTCCTTGGACACGTTTACCCCTCCAGCAACATATGATGATGTATTATGTGCAACTGCCTGGATGGGTAAAACAACATCCTCTGCTTCTGTAAAATCCACGTACAACTCCAGAAAATCTTTCCTTGCCTGGTTGAAAAATTCTTCCATTACCAATTGTATGTCTTCATCATCCAGTATCTGAAACCCCAAGTATTGTTCGTGTTGCCATAATCTTGTCGTCAGTAAAGTGATACATTGGTTGACATTTAGACCTAATTTTTTCCATATCTTCTCATGCAATTCACTCACTGTTGAGGTTCGCTTGATAAGGGTTGGTCATTTATCCCCTTCAAAAACAACACCCCATTGTCCTTCAACTTTTCTTCCATTAAAATATAAGATAACACAAACAAAATCACTACTTGAACTCATTTCTCGCCGTCAACAAAAACAACTTCAAATATCCCTATACAAGGCAAAATCATTAGAATGATTGCAAATTTAGAAATGAGGAAAAAGCACTAAAATGCAAGATTTGGAGAACCATGCCTGGATTTGGGGCTTTTTATAGGAAATGGGTAGGTCAAACACGCCTAAACCAGGCGTGTTAAACACGCCTAGCCTGAGAGTGTTTAAACACGCCTGATTTAAGCGTGTTTGGCTACCCCATTTCTGTAAATAAGTTTCAACCAACCCAAAATTGGTAAATAATTAGGAAAAAAACTAATATTTAGGTTCCTTTGCCCCCTAGACCCTAAACCATAAGTCCACACACCCTAAACACTAAACCATTAACCTAAACCCCATCAAACCTAAACCCTAATCCACACACCCTAAACACTCAAACATGAACCTAAACCCCCTAAACCCCCTAAGCCATAAACCCTAAACCCCAAATGTTCAATTAACCTAAACCTCATCAAGCCTAACCCCCAAACCCTAACCCACTAAACACTAACACCCTACAACACACATGCTAAACCATAAACCGCAATCCCTAAACCCTAAACCCTAAATCTTTAACCTAAGCCCTAAACCCTAAACACAACACATTAAACCAACATACACACTAACAATTTCCTATGAACCCAACATCTATGTCGCAAACAAATTCAAATGGCCCTAACAATTTTCTAATTAAAAAATATAACAGATTAAATAACATGTAAAATTATTAAATCAACTTACTTGTTGGCAGGGCTTCGCTTCAAAAAATATCCACTCACAAGCTTTATAGAGAAGCCAGAACAACTTTTACTGAGAAGGTGAAATATGAACGAATTGTAAATAGTAAATTTTGGAGGCTTTTTATATGAAATGGTGGACTCAAACACGCCTAAACCAGACTTGTTTAAACATGCCTAGCTTGGGCGTGTTTAAACACCCCTGGTTTAGGCGTGTTTGAGTACATCATTTGTGTAAATAAGTCTGAAACAACCTCAAATTGGTAAATAATTAGGAAAAAAACAATATTTAGGTTCTTTTGCCAATAAATCGTGTGTTATAAATTTAAAATGTAATTTATATGTTTAAAAATATTTATTCTTTATAAAATTAGTTATATAAAATAAATATTTATCCTTTAAATATGTATATATATAACAAACTAAAACACTAGTTAAATAATAAACAAGCAATTTTTAGAGATTTCATCAAAAATATTTTTTGTCTAGTAAGTCTAACTTTAATAAACATTTTGCTAAATTAAACATATTTTTCTATTAAAATTTAAACTGTGGCCACCGATCCCTTTTGAGCCATGCAGACCTATCCACGTGCCTCGATCACCTTTGCCCATCATATAATGCCTTTTGTTATAAGAGCTGATGAAAATGATACCCGACAATCAAGGTTGATTAGCAGTGTGGAAAATGAGACATTTTGGCTTGCTTAAAAGGTTAAGGTTTGATTTTTCAACATGTAACTGTAATTAGATTAGGTTAAGAATATATTTTAGTTATTTTTTATTATTTGATAAATAAAATTTCTAATAGTTTATAATATTTTATAAAACGTTACTTAAATACTGCTTTTTTAAAACGTTAGTTTTTATCTTTTTATGTTTCTTTTATTTTCATTCTTAATATATTTATCAAATTTTTTATTATCTTTTTAAATAAATTAAAATTTAATTAAAATTTAATTATTTTTATATTATTTTATATTTTTCAGTTATTTCAACAACTCATTTTATTAAACATTTATAATTTAATAAATTATTTTTTTAGCTTTAAGGAAAAATTTAATTATAAAATATTTTCAACTAAATCACGTCTGATAAAAAAATAATTAATTTAATTTATTACATTAAATTTGTTAATTATTTGTACTATAATTCTAAAATTATCTTTTTATTATTTTTTATTAACTTAATTTTTCTCATTAATATTTAAAAGAGAATAGTTTAATAAGGATATGTAAATATGTAGGAAAAAAATAAATAATGCATCTAAAAATTAATTTTTTATAAAAAACAAATATTTTTATAAAAGGATCTTATAATTAATATAAAGACGGAAGTAATATATAAAGGCCACTAAATTTACTTCAAGTTGATGAATTGAAGGTGATGTGTATAGACTTTAGTATAGTAAGGATGTGAAGGGTATTTATAAAAAGAAAGAGAAAAACTTATATTTGTTTTAAATTCCTTAAATTTAGGAACAGAGGGAATTGATTCCACTAAATATATTTTTTTTTATAGAAAACATGGCTTACTAATTACTCTGCAGACCCACGTGTTCTTTTCATATAAAACAAAAACGTCTAATTAACAAGGTTTGATTCTCATTATATCCTAACTTATTTTACATTATGCAAGACTTCCTCAGATCTTGCACGCTAGACTTCGCCAATTATCATAGTCTATATGCCAAGTGTGGTCACATAAAAACACACACGTATATATATAGAAGGCCATAAATATTGTTAGATATTATATTTATCATTTACTGGTCTATTAATTATAAACATTAATATGATCTAGTTGATTTGATATTTTTCTCTATCACAACCTATGAATAAAGAAGTATTATATATGTCTTCAAGTAGAATTGTTATTACTTTTTGAAGGGTTAGAAAATAAATATGTTTCAATTTAATTTAATAATAAATATACCTTAATATCATTTTAAATCAAAATTAGAGCTATATCTATATATAACTTTTATTTTAATTAACTGTGAGTTTAATATTCATATTTTTTGGAAGAAAGAGGGGTCAATTGATAGACACTGAAAGCAACTAACTCATTTATTTAAAGGACAGCAAGCAGTTGGTCATTGTGGTCTTTAATTTGGCCCTATAATTGATTGACTATGTCAAAAGAGAATCAATGTTGGTTGAGTTTGTAAGTCTCGAATGAATATCAGTCACGTGATGAAGAAAAAAACTTATAAAAATATTTCGAAATCTTTTTAATGAACAACTAAAAAAAAATATTTTCAATGCATTAAATTTAAACTGTAGTCCCTTTCCAAAATTAAATGATGGAAAAATAACCTATTTTATTTTGTTCACTTTGATTATCTTATATTGTAAAATATAATTATATGTTAGTATAATATTCAAATTAAAAAAAGTGTAGATAAGATTGATTTAGTGATTGAAAAGAGAATTTAAAAAAAAGAAAGTAAATGCGGTAGGTTTCAACCCTTTTCATTGAAATCTTTAAATAAAACTAAAAAATTAGTATTTGGTGATTTACGGTTGGAGGGAAAACAAATAAAAAAAATTAAAAGAGAAAAAATAATAAATGTGGTGTTGGAAAACAAATACAAAAAAAAAATTAAAAGAGAAAAATTAATAAATGCGGTGATAAAGAAAGAAAAAGCAAATCTGATAAAAAAAACAAAATGGATGTATATTTAGAAGCGACTTTACTCTATTGTTTTTGTGAGAAAAACTTGTGAGTCCTAGCATGTAGAATCAAGGCCAAAAGAGTTCCAAATAAACAAAAGAAACTCCACATGATAAAAGTGTTTCTGTAGCATTCCATGCCCATGCATTTCCCATGTTCATTCCCTTCCTTATGGTAATTAAGTGCAGCAGAGTATCCAAATATAAAGGAGCCAACTGGAATGTTGGCCACCACCACATTATGGTTCATTGAGAAATTCTTAGTACCAAATAACTCGGTGGTTGTAGAAATAGCAATAGAAGTGATTGCTCCAGTACACACTCCCATCACTGCAGTGCTGATATAAAGAGCAATATCAGATTTGTTGAGGAGTAACAGAAATGCACCTGATGTTGGAATCATCGCTGCCAACAAAGAAGCAGGTCTTGAAATTCTACATTTTCCCCTTGAAACATTAAAAAGTTATTATTAGACAAGAGGTGTAAATGCACTTTTTCAGGTTGGTGTTAGATAATGAAATTTCTGTTCGTGAGAAACAGAGATCCAACAATGGAGTTGGATGATTAATGTTTGATCCGAATTCTATCTTACAGGAATACTTATGGTGAA
>QARZ01040563.1:27625-44621 GCA_013407115.1 Glycine latifolia
TGAAAGAGGGACAAGTAGAGGCAATAGAAAGGATACTAGAATACCAATCAAGATACCTAGTGAGGATGCTTTGCTTGTGACAAATTGCAAGCTGGTCAGCACAGCATATATACCAGTTAAAATTGTAATAGCAAACATCACAACAAAACCAACACGTGTGTGGCTAGTAGAACTTGTTCCTTCATCAAATTCTCTGACTAGAGGAGCTGCTATTAAACCAACTATCACATGTAAGAGAAAGTTGAGGAAGAGAAACGTTTTAGCCTTCTTGTGAGGAGAAACAGCATCAACAATGTTGGCATAAATCTTTGCACTTAGTCCTTGGTAGCTAGTTGTTATTCCCACAGCAACTTGACGATTAGAAAAGAAGTTCCTTATGGTGACAACATAACACAATGTGTTGATCCAACAAATGCTATTGCCAGCAAGAAAATTTAACAAGAACACATGCCAATAGGACAAGGAACAAATTTGGTTGGTTATGAAGAGATATTGCACACCATAACCTACTAACCCAAGAGTTGAACCAATCAAAAGAACCAACCAAAGGGGGAGGTATATAGAAGCAAGGCCAGAAAACCAGCCAAAAAGCTTGCTTGCATCAGATGCAAAAGCAAGGTTATTGAGTTGGACTTGGGAAATAGATAGAAGTTGCTTCAGTTGACAAGAGTAAGCAGGGAAATTGGTGTTTGTGCCAATTATGGCTTGGAGCCAAATGATGCCAACAAAGCTTAGCCATTGAAGAGTAGTAGAAGACATGGTAAAGAAGTTTTAGAAAGAAAAAAAAAAACTTAAAATTGAACTACCCTTCTAAATTAATAAGATGATATGGGATGTGTGAGAGTTTATGAGGCCTAGGTGTGAAAATTAAAGGCAATAATATAATGTCACCATCAGTTGAATAACTTTGGTGTAGTTGTAAAATGAGATGATGTATCATGGAATGACACTCATACTTGAAAATATTGGGAAAATTTTGAAGCTAAATATGAACACAACATAGACTAGTCACTTGCTTGGACATGAGGATATGAACGGGAAACTTAATTATGTGAAGTGGTGAAACGAGGACGATGACTCGAACTTCTGGTTATCGGTGAAGTGAGCATCACTTTGAAAAGTCCCACCAATTTATCTCATGTGAGTTTGGTATTGTATACAATTTCGTGATGGTTTTTATAGAGGAGATGTATTGTGTCGTTAGAAAAAATGCTTCAGGATTTATTGAAACTGTTGCTTTCCTACTTTTAAGGTGTTAGTAAGTTTCATATTATTAGGATCAAGTTGTTAGTGTGTTAGTGGGTAGTTATTATTTCTAGGAAATATCATCTTAATCTTATATCTTATATAAAATCAAATTCCTAATCTCCTAATTAAATCTAATATATAAGATTTTTTCGTAAAAAAAAAGATAAAATCCTTATCTTTATTTAAATAAATATAATTCATCATATTTTAAATCTAAATAATATTCTAAAAATTTGAAACAAATAATAAATTATCTTTATTTCTTACTAATTAGATTGGTTTAGTTGCTATGATATTATGAAAAATCTTAAAGATTCTGGTACAACTAAGATCAATAGTTGAATGAGTTTGGATATACTAATATTAAAGCATTTTTACTTTCACACTATGTTGAAACATCCACAAAAAAATTTGAACGCCGAGAGAATGTATACACCAAGGTACGGTTGTGTGTGTTTCGTCATTATGATGTGATACGAGACACAGAATTGGGCCACAAAAGATCAATGTTGAGCCATCCACAGCATGTACCTACTTTGAAATTTAGAATCGTTTCATTAATTGTTAATCACATATCTATCTGAAGTAACTCGAATAAGGTATGTTGTATGGATTGAATGAAGGACTTAATCATATACTGTCCATGCTATCAACATAAGTAAAAGAATTAATCTCAAATATCAGACCTAATTGTACTCTCCAAGCTACAATTTCCTCGTAAATTTGATTTGACATAACAAAAAACGACGGATGAACTTTAATTTGTATCTTTGCTTTTTTCACATTACAGATTTGTTGCATGTAGTTTTCCATAAGCACTTGACCAGAAGAATATAAAGCATTTCCTCGTCTGATTTACAATTAATAGTCATTTGAAACCTGGAGATACAATAATTAGTACCAGCGTTCAAAATTATTAGCAGAAGTATCTTAATGAAAGAAGAGACGAATCATATATGTTTAGTGATTGCACAACAAAATTAGATGACTTGCAACAAAATTAAATTATCCTCAAACAAAAATTCCTAACAAACGAATTTTTCTTTTAAGAGAAATATAACTAAACAAAAATGATTATGATAACTTTTAGATTTAATAATAAAATTTATCACTTAATTTTCATTATTTTGCAAATTTTATCATCTAAGTTTTCAATTTTTGCTACCGTTGACAGGTTTTTTATTTATTTATAAAACTAGGTAATTTTGTAAAATTATATATCAAACTAGATGGGTTTGAAAACTCCTTATCAAAGATAGATGATTTTGAATTTTTACATCGATTGTAATTATAACCGATATAGAAAATTGGCTTTGTATATCGGTTATGACCATAATCGATATAGAAAGTCACATATTTAAATCGATTATAATTATAACTTATGTACAATAATTTAGAAAAATTACTTTTTATATCTTTTGTTACCAACTTAATAGTAAATACACAAAAATCAAAAAAATTAAATAATAAATTTTGAGAAATATTGAAAGTTTGATGGTAAAATTTGTGAATTTTTTTTTTCAAAAACAAAATTCAAGAAATTGTGATAGTTGAATGATAAAATTTATATAAAATAAAATTTGATTGATAAAATTTATAAAATAATAAAAATTTAGTGATGAAACTTATAATTAAACCTAACTTTTATTCCAGTTTGATTGAGTTCCAATATTATCTAAAATAATTTTTAGTTCCAACGAGCATGCAAGACTCATATTAAGAGCACAAGACTCACGTTAACGTTAAGAGCACGTTCATGCTACAAATGTTCCCTGTTCCGTGTCTCGATTCTCCATGTGGCAAGGGAGGAATAGTGCATTTGGTCTGAGTTAGTAAGATATAAATCAGATTAAGGTTTTGTAAAAGGTTTATGTAATTAAATAGAATAACTTCTTAATTACATTAAGAACATGACACACAAAGTGAGATGCACACATGATATTCATATAGCATATTCTCAATTTACTATTGGCAGAGAATAAATAAGCACATGGATATATATTTTTTAATTTCAAAATAAATGGCTCCCTAGTTTCTCACTTTTTTATAATAGGTTTCATATGTGTTTTATTTATTTATTAATAAATAAAAGACATGTATTGAAGTTTTCAACACTTTCATACCCTAATCAATCAAGTCTCTTGATAATATTTCTCATGCATATATGTGTCGAACATGCGCTGGATACTTTAAATAGCTGCATTCTGAAAGGAAAATGTTACATGGACCCTATATTGCTATTGATCAATATCTAGGAAGAGCAAGAGAGAAGTGTATAATAAGTATGATAAGATTTATGATGAGATATGATAGAATTTGTGATATGATAAGAAAAGAAATAAAGAAAGTGAAAGGTGTCAGTGGAATATTTAAAATAAAATAAGATTTGCATATCATTGTTCTATTTATATACATGCATGCCTAAATGAGATGGCAGTTTGCAAGGAATTCCCCACAATGACATGAAATTCTCAATTTTCAGTAAATGTAAATATAAATATTTTTATACAAATATTTTTATCCAGTACGTGAAAATAAATTTTAAAAGAAAGTGAATAAAAAATAAAGAAAAGGACAAGAGAACAAATAAATAATAATGTTGATAGTAAATTCAAATAACAAAAAAATCCCTTGTTTTCATTTAATTAAAAATAAAAAATGAAGTTTTTATTTATTTATTTGTGATTCAATTGATGAGAGGCAAAATAATTCATAGTTTTGGGATAATTATAATTCGACATCTAAAATGTTATTCTACACCTAGCCCATAGGAAAAAAGAAATACAAATAAATAAGAAATATTGATGAGTTGTAGAAAATGAGAGTTAAAATGATATGGTGAGTAGTATCATTGTTCTAGTTTTGAAAGTCAAATCGGACAGGTTGATTGATCTAATTAGAAATCGATTGGGTGACTTATTTGCGTTGACTCAAAAACCGTATCATTTTAGAACATGAGGGTATTAAATCTTACACATTGATATAGTACTTCAAGATCCTTCATAAAGAACTTTAACCTTTTCCCTCTCAATAGAAGGCACTAACTATTCACCATGCATGCTCATTCATTAGAAACTTTCACAATCATAAAAAAATAAAATAAATTCTGTTTCTTTTTTTTTACAAAATAAATTCCCTTTCTCTCTCAAGTAACACTGAGTAACCCAAAACATGACACCATTTGATTTTTTTTCCTCTATAATAAACTTTCTCTTTAACAATCAATCACAAACACTCTTTCACTAACAACGCAACACACTCACCTTTTTTTCAGTGCTAATACGAAAACACAATCCAATTCTTGTTAGATAATATTAAATATATTAACTAATGATACTTTAGTCATTCCATCATTTATACATATTATTCTTTTATGTCTTATATTATACAAATTTTATAATTGCTAATGTTATGGAACCCTAGTCCCCTTTTTTCTTTTCCATTATGTTTCTACTCTTCTCTATGTTAACAATTCTGACATACACTCACTTATAACAAACAAACGCAGGGAGTCCTCCCTGAAGTGGCAACACCATGTTATTTTATTACAAGTCTCATCAATTGCTAAGCCTTGTAGACTTCATTCTTATGCAAGTAACATTATAAGGCATCACACTCTATCACTTTTATGGGCCAAAGAAGTGCGTTAAGTTTCAAATGTTTTTTTCTTAGCTTTCTTCACCATCCCTTCTGCTGCTCATCAATGGCAAAACTTTATGGGCATTATTTGGCTCGAAGCTACTAATGGAACAAACATCAATTTCTCTACTTACTTTTGCAAGCTAAAATAACTTCTTTTCATATTTCAAGTGCAGCTCAAATAACCTTAAGTTCTCTTTTGTTGTTTGTTTGAACTGCACTTGGATATGGAAAGAAGCTATTTTAGCTAGCAAGAGTAAGTAGGAAAATTGATGTTTGTTCTGTTGGTTTATTTTCTATTGCTTGACTAAGTTAAAATCACATATGGTGGTCCACTTACCTTATCTTCTTAAGAATAAGTTGTTGTTAATCTTATCCCTTATCTTCTTAGGAATAAGTTGTTGCTAATCTTATCCCTTATTTTTAGTAACTATGTCCACGTTTTATGCATATATAAAAAAAACCTCTTTGATGGGAAGAGGTTATAAAAGGATATGTGTACCATGACCAAGGTCCCTGTACTTGTTATCTGAAAAATCTCAATACACCATCAGTGAGTGATAGTGAAAGCATAGAAGATCCTTAAGCCAAAAGTTAGATTAGTTTGGATACTCATAAACTATTTACAAATTACTTGAATCACGGACAACTGCAAATCATCTACGGAGCAAACAAGAATAACAACTTCCCATCATGGTGCACATCTCCTTTTATAACCTCTTCCCATCAAAGAGGTTGTTTTTTTTTATATGCATAAAACGTGGGCATAGTTACTAAAAATAAGGGATAAGATTAGCTGATAAGATTAACAACAACTTATTCCTAAGAAGATAAGAGATAAGATTAGCAACAACTTATTCCTAAGAAGATAAGGGATAAGATTAGCAACAACTTATTACTTGACTCACGGACAACTGCAAATCATCTCCGGAACAAACAATAATAGCAATGGCAGAAGGTATTTATGATCTTAATTTTTTCCGTATTTGATCTAAAAGCTTCTTATGTATATAAACGTGATTAGATCATTTAGTTTTTCTTACATTTGGTATCAGAGCCCCTTTTTGCCTTTGCCTTGCTTTTATTTGGCATCTTTCTTTTTTGAAACGTTGATTCATGGCACCTTTTTTTTAACGTTTTAATTACTAAAGAGACCTGAAATCATATAGAAATTAAGTTTCTAAGCTTTCTATGAATTAAAAATATGAATTTCGATGTTTAAAATGGCTAGAAATATCGGATTTTTGATTCAATAGTAAAAATAAATAAAAAACAAACTTTTGTGCCATTTGGGTCTTGACTCCAACCATTTGGGAAAATTTGCATTGACCACTGGGCTAGTGTAGTTTATCTATCATTTAGTCGCATTATTATCTTAAATAATTTATTCACATTAATATAAGTGAGCTTGTTGAATAACTATATGCAATGTTATTTCAATTTATTTGCATTATTGAGTATGTTATGCAAATATTTGGCTTTTATTAAGAATTAATTGTTAGAGTCAAGTGTTTGAAGAATTAGAAGAATCACAAGAAGTGTTTTGATATTTGATTCATGCCCAATCAACAACTGTTGATGGCATTTGTAATTGTTCATTTGTAGTGTTAGTGTGGTTCATTAAGGGTATGATCTAATAATCCATTTGCAGCTATTAAAATTAACAGACATGCATTCATACTTAGGATTAGAATCACTTAAGTATACACATTCATATAGAAATGCATTGATAAGCTTGAAACATGCATAAAATGATTTATCACTGGAATAATCGATTACATAGGTAAATAATCGATTACATAAGCACTCTGCATAATTCTGTGTAGTATAGAAGGTGATTTAATCGATTACCAATTAATCGTAATCGATTAAATATGCTAGAGGCAAAAGTGAAGCTCACTGGAATAATCGATTAAACGGTAAAATAATCGATTACTTTGATCATGCTTATTTTCCAGAACTGCTACGAACACTTTAATCGATTAAATGGTCGAATTAATCGATTACATGAGTTAAATTAATCGATTACATTAGCGAAATAATCGATTACAGTCTGTTAAATCTGTTTTTTTTATAAATAGCATGCATTGACTCACAATCTTAGAGATTTCAGAATTCGAAAAGCTTTCATTACTAAAGTGTAGTAACATTCTCTGAGTGCTTTAATGTGAAGAAAGAGTCTTTTTCATGTGGGTTGTTCTTTGATGAGAAAATCATGAATCTAGAAGTAAAGGAAGGAGGTTCTTAGTAATCATTCATGCATTAATCTGTTTCAAGATCATTCAAGAAGGCATTACATTCATCACCAGGTTATCAATTTCGTTTGAAATTCTTTCAGCTGCAAATGGAAGTTTAGGTGATATCCTTCTTGAACTTTATGTTTAACTCTTTGTGAGATTTAATTCTGCATTTTACTGATTGTGTTGTAATTGTCCATGTAACAAGTTAGAATTCTTTAAAGCATAACTAGATAGGGTTTCTAGTGGGTAGAACTGAGTGGTGTGCTCAGGTTCTAAGTCTTTAGATAAATCTTAGTGTTAGATTTAGAATTTTGCCTAGGGTGGGTGAAAGAGACTTGTTTGATTGCTTGTAAAGAACTGAATCTTGTTAGTGGAACTCTAATCTGGTTTGGATTAGAAGACAACTGGATGTAGCCTCAAGTGGTTAGAGGTGAACCAGTATAAATTTGTGTGTAATTGTGTTTTGATTTACATTACATTCAATTGCTTGTGATATTATTTTGTGAATCAGCTTACACTTTGTTTCAGCACATGAGTTAAGTGATTGGAAAAGATAAATTTGCTTATTAAAAGTGTTTTGTTTAAAGATACGATCCAAAGTATTTCTTCCGCTGAGTTTGATTTTGCAAGAAAGTTAAAAAGTTTTTAAAAACCAATTCACCCCCCCTCTTGGTTTATTAGATTAGGTGTTCATTGTATTTTCATTAATTAATATTAAGTTGATTAATCTGAATGATTGATTATTTAATTTTATTGTTTATGGTTAATAGCAACAAAATTAATTTTGGAAATTAGAAAATATTTAGTAATCTTTATAATTTAATTAATTAAATCCTAGCCAAAACAACTTTAATTATTTAAATTATATATGAAGAGCCTCTAATCACATAAGGTAAATAATATTAATTATAATTAATCATAATATAATATAGTAGATATTATCCCACAAGAATTTCTATTATATTTTTGTATGATTAATTAGGATAAAATATTAAATTATATATTTTTTTATTTGTCCACAGAGATCAAGAAATATAACTTGATAGTTTTATCATAATGTTTATGTGAATTGAATTGAATTAAAATTTTAACCTATAGGCAAATTTTATGTCACTAAATTCATAATTTTATAAGCATGACTTACATTGGTAAGGCATGGTACATTATTTTTGTCTCAAATTTTAATGATAAGCATATAAATTGAATTATTTTGCAACTATACAACCTATTAATACAATTGATATCCCGGAATTGAGAGGAGATTATTTTTTTATCTTGAAGGAAAAGATTCTGGTGACGTTAGGGTATATGAACATTAATTATGCTATCAGAAGAGTTGAACCACCAACAATTATTGAGAAAAATATATATTATGGTATATAGGTTGGTATGAAGGGTTCAGTTGAACAATATGACAATGTGAGAGTGCTCCTGAAGTACATTGATGAACAATTTGAGACTTCAGGGAAGGCATTGACCAATACCTTAATAATGAAATTTTCTTCCATGAAGCTCAATACTCTAAGGGGTGTGCGTGAGCACATCATGCAGATGAGGGACATTGCAGCTCAACTTAAAACTCTAGAGGTGGACTTGTCGGACTCTTTTCTGGTGCATTTTATTCTGAATACTCTCCCAGTACCATATGGTCCCTTTTAAAATATCTGACAACACACATAAAGACAAATGGTCTATTAATGAACTCATGACCATGTGTGTTTAGGAAGAGGGGAGGTTGCAGTTGGAACAAGGAGAAAATCTCTTATGATGACTGAAAGGAAGGATAATAAGAAAAGCCATAAGAACAAGGGAAGTGGTAAAATACCACCTCAAGCTGAAATTAAGAAAGAATTCAAGTGTTTCTTCTATAAAAAGAAGGGGCACATGAAGAAATATTTTCCTAAGTTCAAGTTATGGTTTGGAAAAATGATACCACTTAAGATGCTATGCATGTTAATGTTGGCTTGAAATGATGTGTTCCGAATGAGGATTCCTCTATGTGTGACACCTAAGGTTAGGACACATCTCTATCGAGAGAATTAAGAGATTGGTAAATGAAGAGGTACTTAGTGTAACACCCCGATATTTCCATAATTACAAATATGTATTAAAGATATGATTCAAGCCAATATTCAAATATTCATGATTTTGTAGTCAGAATATAAATAAAGATTATATCATCTTTCTATAAAATAGAAATTACAAGAGTATTTTAAGGCAGTAATTACAAAAATACCCCTGTGTAATTTTGAAATGACCATTTTGCCCTTAGACAATTGTAGAAATGACCAACATGTCCTAGATATTTTAGTAAGATATTTTAGGGTGGAATGACCTAAATGCCCTTGAACAAATGGAATAATTACCATCACGTCCCGAGGATGGTAAATTACTAAAATGCCCTTTAGGTCAAGAATGACCAAAGGACTTTAGAAATGCTGAGGAGACCTGGAGAATAGATAAAATACTTTTAGATAACTAAATATTAACCTAGGAGATAACAAGAAATCATCAAATTGAATTCCTAGAAACTTTGGAAATAGGTTGAAAAAGAGCTTAATCTAGACTATCCTAGGTATCAGAAAATTATAAAGAAAGGATGAACATAATCTATGAAAGTTTTCTTTTAACTCTGGAAGGAATAGATTGCTTAAATAAGTTAGTTTGGTAATTTTAATAATTAGAGTCAATATGGACCAATAAGAAGCAAGATAAAAATCACGTTAGCATAAATTAGGATATTATGGAAAAACTTGTGAAGATTACTCCTCAAGCTAGCAAACCTACGGGTAACATGAAGAAGAATGTGGAAATTAGACACTTGGGAAATAAGGAATCAATAGCCAATAAAAATCAAGCAAATGGAAAGTGAGTAATGATGACTTAAGAAGATATTTTTTTAAAGAAAACCTTCTCTTAACTCCTTTAGACACGGATGAAATTATACACATTAGTTCAAAGATCCAACGGTCAAAATATTAGATATATGAGATAGGAGTATGCCCTTAAAATTTCAAGAAGATCCAACGGTTAATGAACCCGGAATTACTATTTTACAGAAACGGGTTTTTAGAAGAAAATTTATTACAAAGCTTAAGACACCAACCGTATAAGCTACAAACCAAATAGAATTGGCTACTAAAATGATAAGGCACGTGAAGATAAGTGAAGAAGGGCAAGAAGACGGTGGAAGTATCATGAAGGAAGCCACTTGGAAGAATATAAGTGATTAGCCAATAGAATTCAAATCAATGTAAAGCAAGCAATGATGGCTAAGTAAGATATTTGTAGATTTTGTTTAAAAAAGCAAAAGACAACACTTTTATATAAAAGGGGACCGTGCACATGAAAGGGGAACGTGCACTCCTAGCTTGGTTCTTTTCAAAACAATTCCAAAACAATTTCAAAGCATTTTCCAAAAACACCAAGAAGTGGCCGTGCACCTATCCTTGTAGCATCCTTCTCACTTTCACTTTCCTATCACCTTCAAAATATACCTTCATTTGAAAAGAGAAACCAAGACCTCTAACTCTAGTAATCTCACGTGGAAATCAAAGGAAAGGAAGTAGAAGCTGTCCAAAGTTAAAAATCAAGAAAGGAATGGGAAAGTATTTGGTTTACATGGTTTAGATAATTAAATAGGTGCTGTTATGCCTTATTTCTATATGACTTAATCCATGCTATCATTCATTTTTACAAGATTTAAATTATACAAGTATTTGTCTAAATAATGCAATGAATGGAAAAGGAAGCAAGAATGGCTAATTAAAGCTGTAATCCTCCTAGACTTAAAGACTAGGTAGATTGAATAATAAAGTAATTAAGTAAGTTAAAGAATAATTAATTTGAACTTAAATAGGTGGCTGTCCAAAATACTTAATTCTACTAGGAGGTCATAGGATTACTTAGCTGTATGTAAAATTTAATGTTGCTGTATAAATTATTATGTTGCTGTATGCTGTAATTTTAATTAAGGTGCTGTTGTATGCAGTAACTTAATGTGACTGTATGATATTTTACTACGTTGCAGTATTTGAGGTTGCTGTATGATATTATACTGCTGTACGTTGCTGTATGTTATTATTACGATGCTGTAAGTTATTTTAGGTTGCTGTATGTTGATTTAATATGGCTGTATGTTGATGCTTAAATTATTATGTTGCTGTAAATAAGGTTGCTGTATGCCATATGCTGTTGTACATTTTATTATGTTATTGGTTGCTGTATTTATGTTGCTGTATTAAGCTTTACAGTTTCTGGATGTTGTTATTTAATTTATTATGTTGCTGGTCTGGTCGAATTTATAACTAAATAATGTTGTATAGGATTGCTGTAAGTTAATTTATTTTACTATTGGGTATTGCTGTAATTAAAGATTGCTGTAAATTAATTATGTATGCTGTAGTATATAAGGTTGCGGTATGTTGTTGCTGTTATTAATTAAGATTGATGTATGCTGTTGTAGCAAGCTATTGTATTACGTTGCGGTAGCTGGTTGGGATTGATAATTTAATGTGGCTGTAAGCTGCTGTACGTTTAATTATGTTGCTGTATTTAATGTGCTGCATGTTATTTTGCTATGTTAAGTGTTTCCATAAAGCCCACCAAGTATTTGATAAAAGGTTTCGAGAAATAAAATATGTTATGTGATCATAACATGTTGCTTTGTGATCTATAATATTGAAGTAAGAAGAGTGTTATGTTATTGATGGACTAATTGGAATTTTGTGGTGATTAATTATTCAAAGAGTTGTGGCTGTATGATAAGACTGTGGTGTGAAAAGTAATGATGATGAAAATAAGCTTTAGGTGATGATCTAAAAACATATGCCATAAGCTGTAAAGATGTGTTAAAATAAAAACATTCATGCATTCTCATATGCATATACCTAGCGGGGGTTAATCCGCGGTGTTATGCCTGGCGGGGGTTAATCCGTGGAGTTAAGTGTCAGATAGTTAGAGGAACTGAGTATGAGCGTTCAGACAGTGAGAAGTCTGAGCTGGGGGATGCTTCGGCAGTGGGGAACTCACGCCACCCATGATGATCACATGTAGTGTGGGTGACTTTCCTGTGCACCACTGTGACATCCTGACTGATCATGCAAGTTCTGGACCAGTGATTGGGGCTATCTGATTGTGGCCACTGATGATGATGATTTTATGAAAAAGCTGAGATCTCAGTCATGCATCATTTAATAAAGAAATCATGCATCAGCCATTATTAACATTGGTTTATGATTATTATTCTGTATTTTATTATTTTGGACTGTTGTACACCTGTTGAATTATCTAAACTGTGTTTATTAAATACTTACCCAAGTTGTGTCTGTGGTTGACACCTGTGATGACCCCAATTCATTTGGGCGAGCAGAGAAACAGGAAAGCATTAGATGTAGATGAAGACTGATGAAGAAGTTTGATGAGAAGCTGTATGTTGTGATTTGTAATTTTCTGTGGCATGTAATTTGTGATAAGTTGTCTATTTTGGATACTGTATTTGGACTGTATTCTTATTATATGAATCGTGGTAAGGGAAATCGTTTAGACTACAAACAAATCATTAGCAAGCAAGGCAAAAGGAATTTTCGCGAAAAAATTTACAACTAAGACCATTTTAATACACGAGTTTTTAATTAAAATCAATCAAGTACGAGAGAGTTAAGAGAGGCGTTACACTTAGTACTTTGGATTTTGCTGATTTTGATACTTGTATAGATTGCATTAAGGGTAAGCAAACTAACAAGTCTAAGAAGGGTGCAAAGAGGAGCTCAAATCTATTAGAAATCATACATACAGGTATTTGTTGTCTAGACATGGACGCAAGTAATCTGAAATATTTTATCACCTTCATAGATGATTTTTCACGATTTATGTATCTCTACTTACTTCATTCTAAATATGAAGCTTTAGATTCCTTTAAAGTTTTTAAGGCCGAAATGGAGAAACAATGAAGAAAGAAAATTAAGATCGTGAAATCAAATAGAGGTGATGAATACTATGGTAGATACATGGAGAATGGATAAGCACCTGATCTATTTGTAAAGTTTCTTCAAGAACATGAGATTGTTGCCCAGTACACTATGCCTGGTTCTACGGATCAGAATGGTGTGGAAAAAAGAAGAAATCGAACCTTAATGGACATGGTGTGAAGTATGCTTAGTAGTTCCAAACTTTCTATGTCATTGTGGACTGAAACACTGAAGACAGTAGTGTACATATTGAACCGAGTTCCAACTAAGGCTATCACAAAGACACCATTTGAGTTATTTAAGAGTTGGAAACCGATTTTGTGACATGTACGCGTTTGGAGATGGCCGTCTGAAGTGAGAATATATAACCCACAAGAAAAAAAGCTTGGCCCAAGGACCATTAGTGGATACTTCATTGGATATGCTGAAAGGTCTAAGGGATACAATTTTTACTGTCCATTTCATAGTACAAAGATTATGGAATCAAGAAATGTTGAGTTTCTTGAGAATGACTTGATTAGTGGGAGCGATCAATCCAGAGATTTTGTTTTTGAGAAAGATCATTCAGTTACTCTACCATCCACTTCAAATCTTAGATTGATTGTTATTAACAATACCCTTTCATCTCAATCGGGTGTTGTGCAACCTATCATTCAAGATCCACAACCTGTTGATAATCTAGTAGATCAAGTTGTTCATGAGGAGCAAGAAGAAATTGTTGATCAATCAATTGAACAACAAGTTCCTCAAGAAGATAATGAAACAACATTAAGGAGATTTACCATAATAAAGAAATCAGCGATACCGAGTGACTTTGTTGTGTATCTACAGGAATTTGACTATACTATTGGAGCTGAAAATGATCCTGAAATATTTTCACAAGCCATGAGTTCTAAGGAATCAAACTTATGGTATGATGCTATGAAAGATGAGATGAATTCTATGACATCGAATAGAGTTTGGGATCTTGTTCAGTTGCCTGATGGTGCAAAGGCCATTGATTGTAAATGGGTCTTGAAAACTAAGAAAGATCCATTAGGCAACATTGAGAGATATAGAGAAAGACTCGTAGCCAAGGGATTTAATCAAAAGGAAGGAATCAAATACAAGGAGACATTATCTCTTGTGTCTAAGAAAGATTCTCTTCGCATCATTCTGGCATTGGTTGCACATTTTGATTTAGAGTTGCAACAAATGGAAGTGAAAATGGATTTTCTCAATGGAGACATAGAGGAAGAGGTTTATATGAAACAACCCGAAGGATTCTCCTCTACTAAGGGTGAGCAATTGGTATGCAAGCTTAAGAAATCTATATATGGATTGAAACAAGCCTTCCATTAGTGGTATTTAAATTTCATGACGTTATTTCTTCATTTGGTTTCGTAGAAAATGTCATAGATCATTGTATATACTAGAAGGTCAGTGGGAGCAAAATTTGTTTCCTTATTTTATATGTGGATGATATTTTACTTGTAACCAATGACAAGGGTTTGCTATATGAGGTGAGACAATTTTGTTGATTTTAAAGGAAGCTGCAAGAAGATTGAAGCAAGGATGAAGGCTTGAAGTTTAAGCTTTTTACATGCCCAATCATTTGAAGGCATTTGTAATTTGTCTAAGTGGTTCAAGTGCATTGCCTTGTGATCTTTCATTTGCATTTGCATTCTCATGCATACATGGGTTTTGGTTAAAATCTCAAAGCAATCCAATGTTTTTATAAAAAGTTAAGTTCTCATGGCTAAGTCTTTGAAAAATGAAAGCTTACTGTTTTAATCGATTACACAAACATTTTAATCAATTAAAGACATTCATACTATTACTAAAAAAGCCTTGAAGAACAGTTTAATCAATTACAAGCTTCTCGTAATCGATTACATAGTGTTTTATGAAAATCATGCATCATTGGAATAATCGATTATCTTGTTATGTAATCGATTATCTTAATTCATTTGTCATGATGCATTTCTGGTACAATCGATTACCATATTTTGTAATCGATTACACAGGCCATTTTCGTGTTTGAGCTTTACTGGTTTAATCGATTACGGTACGATTTAATCGATTATCTTGTTCATAAATACATTTCCAGGAAGCTCAAGAACATTTTAATCGATTATGTTATAATTTAATCGATTACATATGACTAAATAATCGATTACCTTGTCATTTTAATCGATTATTGTCAGTTAAATCAGTTTTTTAAAAGCTTTGTGTGACTTATCTTTATAAATAGACTTGGAGCGAATTGTTCTGAGCGAACTTAAGCATTTGTGTGAATCACTAAGAAGAGAGAAATCTTTTTCAAGAGTCAAAATCCTGATTTGTTCTAAGAGTGAAAATCCTCTCATGAGATCAAGAGAGTTGAGTTTTTGAGATAAAGTCTTAAAGAAAAGAAGAGATTTCAAGAGTTTTGCTTCTGAGCTTTGGTGTGCATTCAACCTAATTGATTGGTAACATTACTCATTCATTCATTCATTTGAAGGATCATAGCTTGTATCTCTTGAATCTTTCTTTAGAGTTTTTCTTTGTATTAAGAATTTTGTTGGCGTATATCTTTGATTCTTTAGAGCTGTTGTCTAGAGAAGGGTTCTCTAGAGGGAAGATCAGAGAAGGGTTCTCTGGGGCTTGATCACTTGAAGTCTATAGGGTTTAGATTTTTGCTTCTTTATCTAGTGTTGATAAAGGTGGTCTTTGTAAAACTGTTTGTAAAGATTCTTTGATATAGTGATAACTCTAACCTAGTGTGGGTTAGAAGTAACTAGATGTAGCCTCTAAGGTTGAGAGGTGAACCAGTATAAATTGCATTGTCTCTTATTTCAAATTCTGTATGTTTCTTTGCTTGTCTTTGTGAAATCAAAATATTATTATCAAAGAAACTATTTCTATCATTGCATGCATATCAAAGGTTGATCTTGATTGAAGAAAGATTTCTGGATTTTCAAAAGATGAACAAGTGATACAATCCAAGATTTTAATTCTGCAATTTGTTTTAGAAAGTTTTAAATATCAATTTTGAACCAATTCGCCCCCCCTCTTGGTTTATTTGCAGTATATTCATTGTATTTTCAAATTTCTCTATAAGAACTTTGATATAAAGGATATGGGTGATGTCTCTTACATTATTGGCACACAGAGTAAAAGGTGTTCATTGTTTGTCTCAAGAGACCTATATTAACTAAGTTTTGGAAAGATTTAGAATGAGTGATTGTTCAACAAATGTAGCTCCCATTGTGAAGGGTGACAAGTTTAATTTAAGCCAATGCCCAAAAAATGATCTTGAGCGGGAACAGATGAAGAACATTTCTTATGCTTCAGTTGTTGGAAGCCTTATGTATGCTTAGGTCTATATAAGACCTGATATTGCTTTTGCGGTTGGAGTGTTAAGGAGATATCAAAGTAACCCGGGTTTAGACTACTGGAAAGTTGCAAAGAAAGTGATGAGATGCCTTTAGGAATGCTTATGTACAGACGGACTGACAACTTGGAAGTAACTGGCTACTCAGATTCAGACTACACTGGCTATGTTGATTCAAGAAAATCGACTTTGGGATATATTTTTATGCTAGCCAGTGGAGCTATGTCTTGGAGAAGTGTCAAGTAGACCTTGACTGCTACTTCCATTATGGAGGCTGAGTTCGTTTCTTGTTTTGAGGCTACCTCACATGGTGTATGGATAAGGAGTTTCATTTCTGGGCTTAGAGTTATGGATTCCATTTCTAAGCCATTGAAGATATACTGTCATAATTCAGCTGCTATTTTTATGGCTAAGAATAACAAAAGTTGTAGTCGAAGCAAACACATCGACATTAAGTATCTAGCCATGCGAGAACGTGCTAAAGATAATACAGTGGTCATTGAACACATTAGCACTGAATTAATGATTGTCGATCCTTTAACTAA
>QARZ01040563.1:49621-68939 GCA_013407115.1 Glycine latifolia
AAAATTAATTAATAAATTTAAAAGTGTGTTATAGAGTTGTTATTATAAATGTCTCTTTGACGAGTAGTTAAACTATTCATTAAAAGATACTTAGCATGTGTCCATCATATATTAACCTATGAATGAAAAAATAATTACACTCAGTTCCTTCAATTGTTTGTATTTATTTGGTCAAATTAGTCTTATTTCATTTGTCAGTTAATTAATCGGTGAGATCCCTTATACATAGACTAATTTGATTAAAAATTTGCACATTCAAGAACATTAGACATAATTTTTATGTTTTCTTTTTACATGTTATTAATTAGTACATAATATCTATTTGTTTTGTTCATAATTAATCTTCTTCAAAAACTTGATGACTATTTTTAGTGAGATTCTCTTATCTCAAACACATTATTATCATTTATTAATAAGGTTCAAATTTGAGAACTTACTTAAATTGAATATAATCACTCAAACAAAAAATATTTGTTGGTATTTTTTCTTTCTTTCTTTGACCTAATATAACTGATTTTAGAAAATAACTTAAATAGCTAGTAACTGATTTGTATACTTGCATAGCTGCATTCTGAAAGGGAAATGTTGCGTGGACCCTATATTGCTATTGATCAATATCTAGGAAGAGAAAGAGAGAAGTATATATATGATAAGTAATACCCAGTAATAATACATGAATCACCATTTATTTTAAACACATCATTAATATCTTTCATTTTTTTCTATCTATCTTCTTCTATTAAGTCATAAATTACCAAATCTATATTTTTGTTTTTTTCCCTCTCCTTGGGTGTCTAATATTGTGAGTATTCATTGAATATTTTTTTTAGTAATATATGCTGTAAATATAAAGGGAGAGAGAAGTTCAAAAAATAATAATAAATGTCGATAAAGTGTTTGTAAGATAGTAATGTTTATGTATCACCCTATTCTTGTAAAATGCCCAAAAGAAAGGTGTCAACCATGAGTTGAGTGGGGTGTTGGGCAACGGTACGTAGGTTCGTCTAGCTTTCAACTTATTTTCAATTTTGGCTGCTGCTTGCTTGCAAATGGGGAAAGTAAAAACCAATATTCCATCTTTATCAAAGGAGACATATAAAGGACAAATGGTGGAACTCACATGAGACATTGAATATATATGCTAGTGTGACACATGAAAAGTCACTTAATATATGTATATTGCTACATATATTCTTCCATCACATGGTCTTCTCACAAACCAGATTCAAATATGAACCTTTTGGACCTTTTTGTATATATAACGATTACTTTTGGTATTATTAATATTTTATCATACATGTGGAATGTTCTAAAGTTCGGCAGATTGGCAGAACTTGGTTTCCAAGTTTTTGAAATATTTTGTTGACTAACATATGATTCCTTTATTCGCAGGTTCACATTCCCAAGTGCAATAGTTTATGAATGAAATCACTACGTACACCTAGCCTTTGTATTTATTTATCCTTCAGCGGTGAATAAAAATATATCATGACTACTTCGTTTGGTATCCACGTTTAATTTTACAGTAGCAATGTTATATATATACAAGTTTGGTAGCTATCTTTATGACTATTTTGTTCAGGACTAGGTTATCTTTTACTAATGCTCTAGCTTAATTAAACGTGGATACCAAACTTATATATATGACATTGCTACTATAAAATTACAACAAGTAATGATGCATCAATCCTATTAATGAATTAACATGCAAGATAATAATTGCATACTAATTCATTAATAGGTTGAAGGCTTAATTGTATATTTTCACTACTCAATTATCATAACAGTAGACTAAACCCTTTTTACTAGTATAATATAGGAAAAAGAGGAAAATAATTAACACGGATAACAAAGTATAACTAGGCTACCTAGGAAGGTTCTTTGATAGGAAACACGCGATATCTATTTTATCTAGCTTATTAAAAAGCTTAATTATGAAGAAGACACGCTGCACATTGTTAATTTGCTAGTGTTTTAATAAAATATTGTATAAACTCATCGCGCGTGTTCATCACTTGCTGTGAAAATATTTTAATTTAAACAGAAATCAAGTTTGAGGATTTTGAAAGAGAACTTTATTATCTATATTTTCATTCAACTCAAACATGTATATCTCTTGCGAAAAATATATATAATTTTTAAAAAAATATAAAATATTATTTTACCATTTTCAGAGTGTCCACTAAACACAAATAAATTTTGAATTAATAACTTATAACATTTTTTATTAATTAAATAATTGTGTCTTTTTTTCTTATAATACGTTGTATTTTCAAACGGTAAAGCAAAATTATTTTAAAAATATAAATATAGGTCATTTTTAAGAAAAAAATAGCAAGTTTTTCATGTAGAGTCAATTTTATTGAACTCAAAATCTACTGAAAATCAAAACAATCATCCATCCTCACATAAATACCGCAGAAGCCCCCTTTTTAATTATATATAAAGGTGTTTGGAGCTATGCAATTTATTCCTCATTACTTAATTATTTATTATAAAAATAAAAAGGTAAAATAAATTAAATTTTCCTTAAATTAAAATCTATTTATTCCAAAAGTTAAAGTGTATTAATTGATTTTAATTTATAGAAAATGTTTCATATTATACTTTTCATTTTCTTCTTTCATAAATTAAATAATGCAAATTTTATCCAAACATAATATACGTCCATCTATTCTGATTCTCTCCCTATAGATGGTATCACCTCCCCATTCCCCAAGGTCGAAATCATAATCTGTACTTGCTATTGTAATTTCGAACTTAATCAAATATTGATTAATATGAAATCTATATATATATATATATATATATATATATATATATATATATATATATATATAATTAACGTTATATCTTTTATGTGATAACTACATTTTTGTACAAATAAAAAAAGCCTCACAAGGTCACTAAAACCCAGCCCAAGGACCAGTGGCAGATGCCCATGTATTTGTGTGAGGATAATTGTTCCCACAAGATTTTATTTTTACTTGTGTGGTGTAATAAAAAAGTTCTTTTTGCCTCAATAAAAGATAATTATTGTCACCATAAAATATTTTTTAAAAATGAATGTAAACAAATACAAGAAACAAAAAATAATAATAATTGATACTAATTTTATTACTTTATCATTTTAATTTTTATAATATTGATAATGAAAAAAAATTATTTATACATTATGTTCAAAGTATGATGTTTATAGAATAGTAGTAATTTGTAAAAGTTTAAATATTTTAGATTTTTTTATGATATTATGTATTTTGTTAAATTTTGTGATATTTTTCTTTTGCAAAATATTATAAATAATTTGGTTAATTATGTTTTCCTCCCTACCTTTTTTGTAAATTTTACTTTAATTTTTTAACGTTTTTGGTCCCTATAATTTTCTTCTACTTATAATTATAGTTTTAATTATCAAATAATAATGTTAATTGATGATGTAACAAGTCACGTTAATAATCTTGTAACTTGTCACATGATTAATTGATAATGTTAAACAATTTTATAAATGATTAAAAAATCTAATGCAATTTATCTATACATATAATATAATTGTCTCGTTAAATTGTTTGATAACGTGACAATGCCACTTAACTACTAGCTGTAATTAAAATTGGTAGAACAAATTGTTGTACTAAATTGTTTGTTATGTGAGTAAAACTTGCAAGTCCTTGCATGTACAATCAAAGACAAGAAAGGGTCAAGTAAACAAAAGCAACCCCAAATGATAAAAGGAGCGCATTCCATGCCTATGCATTTTTCATGTTCATCCCCTTCCTTACGGTAAATAAGTGTTGCTGAGTAGCCAAACACAAAGGACCCCATGGGAATATTGGCCACCAACACATTATGGTTCATAGTGGCGGACCTAGGAATTTTGATTTATGTCCGCACATTTTGTAAAGAAAATTTAATTAGGTCCAGAATGGGTAGTAAATGATCCGTATTATGGTAAAACACAAAACGAAAAGAACAAATGCAATGCTAGCTATTGTTTCTAGGATCCATGAATTTTGCAATTTCATTAACAAGGTTATGGGAAAGATTCAAAGGAATGTGGTCACGGCCTCAGAGGACCAAGGTCATAGTTCATGCATTTTGGAATTTAAAAAAGTACCCAACAATATGTATAAAAATCTCAGAATAGATACTTACTTTCAACATAAGGCTTTCTGTAGTTATGGTTCAAAGTTTCAACAATATGAACTCACATTGATCAAATAATGCATATCTGTAATTTGGGGCTGAGTCAACCAATAACAACTGGACTGTCTCTGCATCCCTTGTCATAGAATTAATTCTAAAATTCATCTCAGCACATTGCTTTGGGATCAAACTTGTTTTTAAAATTAATTTTCAGATTCATCAATAATTGATAATCCGACCCCGCATATATAGAAATTCCAACAATTCAAAGCATATAATGAAAAGAAAAAGAAATATTTAGGTGTTGTAAATACCATATCTCACTCTAATACATCTTAGGCATTTTCTTTCAATAAAATATTAAATTTCGCAGCTCCAACTAACATTGGCTAATACTTTGATATGATCAAGGGATGTTTATGCACCCTTAAATGTGTAATATGAAACTTGTTGTCTCATTCCTTTGTGATTAAGATGAAGCAAGAAATACTAAACAACAATGGCAATGGTAACATTGGAACAAAACATCAAGCTTCATTCACATTTGATATAGAGGAAAGGAGCTACGGACAAGATAAGAAAGAATTACTCACATTTCCTTTTCTTCTTGGTAAGTATGGCTTGATGCTACATCCAGAAGCTGACCTGTGTGGTTGTATGATAAGGATGCAACACTATTTGGATACCTGGGCAATTGAAATTGAGAAAAGTAAAGCTCGAAAACTAATGAACTGCTTACAACTTACAAACACCATAAAGATTAGAAACAATTATGAAACTTAATATGCAAATACCTCAACTAGTCTTCTCCTACTTCCAGCATCCCATATGGTAACATAACCTTCATTGTCACCAGTGGCAAAGGCACCAGATACACAAAACAGAAATTACATTTAATCATATTTCAAGTTTTAGAATTTATAATGGCAACCTATATAGGAAGGAAACATACAGTGGACTAAATGCAATGTCGTTCATTGATACCAAATACTGCCGTCCATCCTTTGATTTTGGATGACACCGGAATATATATGTGAGGATTTGATAAATCAAATTGTTAGAACATGTGGTTGTCATTAACGCCAATCTGCAAACTCAAATCCAAATCAAACAATAAATAGATACAAATTGCAAATGTCAATTTTACTCCACAGAATCATGGTGACACCATGAAAAAGTAGAAACAATTTCGATACAATTAAATTAGGAATTAGGGATTTCATATGAAAGAGAAAAGGAAAGTACATTTTGGAAAGCTTGTTTGGGACTCTGCTATGACCTTAGCGACACCGGACCGGGGACTGGAGACGGAGACGTCGGTGGTAAGGTCATTCCTCTTTCTCTCTCTCTCTCTGCGGTGCGGAAACGTGATGCGGGATGCGGAAGCGAAGAGTGTGGTCGTGCGCGGTGCGCCTCTCTTTCTGCGGTGCGGGACAGCGGAAGCACGACGCTGCGTCTCTGCCTCTCAGTCTCTCACGACCATGACGACGACGCTGCAGCTGCAGGCTACCTCTCAGTCTCTCTCTGCTGCACGCACTGTACGTACCACTCACTCTCACTCTTAGCCACAAGCCCATAACACACTTAGTCACTTACACAGTGTCCCTCCCAGTCTCCCAGCCTTACACAGATATTATTAAAAAAAAAAAAATCAAACCTGGTGAATTTTTATGTCTGCACTTGCGAGCATTTGCCCCAACATAGAATCAGGTCTTGAAATTCTACAATTTCCCCTAAACACAAAACAATCATTAGTTATCAACTACTCGTGTGTTTGGATTACAGTTGAAAAAGTTAAGTTTGGTTGAACTTAATTTTGTAAACTTTAGTTTAGTTAAAAGTGAATTTAATGTAACTTGATATATGTTTGAAACTTTCTACGTTCACTGGAAAAGCAAGAGAGGGGAATAACTTTGGGGGTAAGCCTCAGTTTGGATAAAAATCATGTTCAACTGATTTATTGAAAAACCAATTTACCAAACAAGCAGATACAACTTTATATATATGAAGGATCAACCTCAATTTGAGTGTCCAAATACACTCCCCACATATATAGTGATCAAGATTTTAAATTTTGGTCGCTCAGTTTCTTGATCTCGTGAGAAATTGTGGATAAATGCAAACAACATGACTACAATTGTTGTTAATACCCTAAAAACCTTGATGTTAGAGTCAAAATCATGCATGGTAAGTTGCAGACTTCTTAAAATCCTTGATAGTCATTATTTACAATAAAAATGAAATTTTTTTAACATAATGAATTTAGATATACATATCCTAGCACTCACCAACAAGTTATTAGTTCGAGTGATAATGAGTTCGATTCTATTAAGAAAAATATTGGTTTGAGACTTATGGATTTAACAAAATGTGGAGCGGAGATTCCATCAAAAGTGGTCAAATAAGATCTTTTTAATAGAAATTAATCATCAACAAAGTTGTTAAATATAGTACACCCATAACATGGTAAATGAAAAATAGATATACTAACACCTACATAGTCATTATGTACTTTAAATGAAATTGAATGTATGTGCAATGTTCTACGTTACTTGGAGAAGTAGTCGAAACGAGATGGAATGAGACGGCCAAAAAACCCAAAAGATGAAGACAATGACACCAAAGATGAAGTACCAGAGAAATCCCTGGATTCAGCTATTTGTCCCAAGTTATTCAGATATACTAAACCAATTGTTGCTCCAAAAATGTAGATGAAGAAATACAACCAGAAATCTATTCTTCTAAGCATAAACTTCACTCCAATTTCTTCTCTAACACAAATCACTTGACTTTCTATGCTATCTTCATTCTCTATCACTTCATTATTGGTGTTCTCCATAGTAAAATTATAGACTCTTAGTCTCTCTTTTTGTGTTCCATGATCCAACTAGTTCCTTGAAGTTGAAAGAATCTGGGACTAATAGAGGCAAAAGAAGAGATACTAGAATACCATTCAGGATAACTAGTGAGGACATTTTCCTTGTGACAAATTGTAGGCTGGTCATCACAACATATATTCCAATGGCAATTGTAATAACAAACAATAAAGCAAACTCAAAATCAATGTTCTTAGGACCTGTGGCCTCAATTTCTCTAACTAGAGGAGCTACTATTAGGCTAACTATAAAGGGCAAGAGAGAGTTAAGGAAGATAAAGGTTGTAGCCTTCTAGTGTGGAGAAAAAACATCAACAATGTTAGTATAAATCTTTGCACTTAGCCATTGATAACTTGTTGTTAGTCCCACAACAACTTGGCCTTGAGATGGGAAATTTCTTATCGTGACAACACCTGGGGGGTGTATGGCATTGGGGTTTTCACGCTGATAAACGTATATATAAACTGAGGATCTTGCTTAGTGAGATAATCTCGCTAAGCAAAATTCCACTTTTGGCATTGAGCACGACATTTTGCGCTGAGCAAATTTTTCTCTCCGTTTGGAATTGCGCTTAGCGCGCTAGTCATGCTAAGTGAGATGAGCAAAGTTTGTAATTTGAAAATACCAACGGTCAAAATGTGCAGACCTGGGTTGTGAACCTACAGTCCAAATTTGAAGGTTATGTAATGGTTAATGAGTTCAAGATTGTGATTTTACCGAAATAGGTTTTGGGTCAAACTATAAATCACACATTTACAACACAGATCAAACAAACTTCACAAAACCTAACATCCATACCAAGATGTTGCAATTGGATAATTCACACAACACTTTAACTAATCCAAATTAATCAAATAATCAAATAACATAAGAAATAAATCAAACATCTATTTTCAGATATTGAAATTTTAGGGTGTTACAACTCTCCCACCATTTTTGCAATTTTGTCCTCGAAATTTACCTTACTCAATATATTTGGACAGTGGCTGCTTATGTCACTTGAACATCATCAAATTGAACCACATGAGATGTATCATGGATATATTTATGGAGTTGAGACATAATAAAGATATTCTAGAGGTTAGAAAGAGATGGGGTAATGCAATTTGATATGCCACAGGACTGGCTATTTTGAGAATTTGGAAGGGATCGATAAAACGAGGTGTGAGTTTTCAGAATTTCAAGGCTTGACCAACCCCAGTCCTCAGTGACTCTCATGAATACATGATCACCAACCTTGAATTCCATGTCTTTCCTCCTTTTGTCCTAATAACTCTCATGCATACTCTGAGCAGTCCTTATTCTCTCTTGAATCAACTTGACCTTTTCAGTGGATTGTTGTACCACTTCAGGTCCTAAGGTAAGGTTCTCTCCGAGTTCTAGCCAACACAGAGGTGTCCTATACCTTCTACCACACAGAGCTTCGTAGGGAGTCATGCCAATGGTAGAATGAAAACTATTGTTATAGGTGAACTCTATCAATGGAAGAAAACTCTCTCAACTTCCCTTTTGTTCTAATACGCATGCCCTCAAAAGGTCCTCCAACGAATGAATGGTTCATTTAGTCTGACCATCAGTTTGAGGGTGATAGGTTGAACTTAGCCTAAGCTTGGTTCCCAAAGCTTTGTTCAAACTCTCCCAAAACCTCAAGGTGATTCTAGGATCTCTATTAGACACTACGCTAGACGACACACCATGTAATTTGACAATCTCACCAATATATAGGGAGATCAACTTCTCTAAGGAAAACCTAATATTGATGGGGATCAAGTAAGCATATTTGGTTAATTTGTTAACAGTAACCCAGATGGAATATAAACCTCTTGGGGTTCAATGTAGTCCTACAACAAAATCTATGGAGATATTGTCCCACTTCCACTGGTGTATCTCTAAGGGTTGCAACTTACCTAAGGGTCTTTGATGTTTTATCTTAGCCTTCTGACAGACTAAACACGTATACATAAACTCACTAACCTCTCTCTTTATGTTTGGCCAACAAAACATTGTCTTGAGATCCTAATACATCTTGGTAGTACCGGGGTGGATGCTTAAGTTGCTCCTATGCCTTCCTCCAAGATTATCTTTCTAAGCTTAGGTACATTGGGGACACAGATGCTATCTCAAAGTATAAGGACTCTATCCGATCCTACATTGAAACTACTATTTCTCCCTGACGCTATGGCTTCTAACTGAGTTCTCAGAAAAGGATCAGACTTCTGACCCTCTCTGATCTCTCTTAACGACTCACTAGCAATTCTCAAAGCTCTAGTCTTACATTGTTAGGGGTAACCTCACATGCAAGGTTAAGGTCTCTAAACTATTCTAGGAAATCCAACTCCCTAACCATCATGGCAGATATATGTAGGGACTTCCTACTTAAAGCATCAAACCCCACATTGGCTTTGCTGAGATAATAGTTAAGCTCAAAATCATAGTCCTTGCACCTGACTTAACTCTTAAATGCAATGTGGTACCATTCGTTAGGAAATAACCTAAGCATGTCCACATGACTCTCTCACTTAGGAAAACTAGGCAGTAACTATTGTGCATAGGCAACTCTCCCTATGTTGATGAACACAAGTCTCAAGGAAGTTCCAAACCAAGTGACATACCCTCAAGTACCAACATTTTTTCTCATAAAAACCATAGGTACTTACTAACAAAGTTTATACTATTTCCATCCAATTATGAAGTATGAAACATGGGCACTATCAATGTACTGACCGTGGATAGTTAAAAATTCTAAGCAATCCCTTTCCTTCTCCAGGGATATCCAATAGGTCACTACACCCCCATGTACATACACAACATACATTTGTCATGACGACATCTTAACATCAACATGTGTTTGGTGAGGGTTTCGTAACCCCAACTATGGCATCAAAAGCTTTAAATGAACAATAAACTCCCTTCACCTATCTATATTCTTCCATTCGCTCCTTGCGGTGTTGTTTTTAGATCTCTTAGGTTCATATTCGTTAGTCCAAATATAGAGGTCTATATACCAAATCAAAGGCAATTTAGTATAGATTTCAAATACAAGATTAACATTAATATTCGAGGTCAAATACCCATTCAACTTTTAAAAGGGACTAAAATGGTGTTTTTGGAGTCTACATCAAAGAGACGTCATTTTCAAATTCCAATCACTCCAATGTGACCGGGATTCAGCGAATGTCATGAAAATGACATCAATATTATAAAAAGGCAACTTTTAAAATGTCTCATTTTCAAATGATCTTCAAAAGAAGTGTGAAAACATCCAATAATGGTACCCAAATCATAAGAGATATTGAGAGAGGCTTAAACTAACTAGGAGAAGAAAAGGAAATCATGGTTACCTCGAAAAAACAATGAAATCGGTGGTCTGATGGCTAGCAACAGTGGCTCGGGTAATCACCGGTGGTCGTGGTTGGTGTAAGAGTAGAGTTAGGGCTTGGGTGAGGGTTTTGGAGAAAGAGAGAAGTGAAATTTTGGGTTTTCACGCTAATGAAAAACATATAAACTAAAGAGCTTGATTAGTGAGCTTGTCTCTCCAAATGTGAAGGAGATCTAATGGTTAATGAGTCTGAATTGTGGTTTTACTGAAACAGGTTTTGGGTCAAACTATAAATTACATATTTCCAACACAGATGAAAGAAACTTCACATAACCTAACATCCACACTAAGAAGTTGTACAAGGATAATTCACACAACACTTCAACTAATTCAAATTAATCAAATAATCAACTAACACAAGAAATACATCAAACAGTTTTTTTAGTTATCGAAACTTCAGGATGTTACAATCTACATACCATGTCCAACTTTTTTCTGAACACCCACTTTGCTCTTACTGCTTTCTTTCCTTGTGGTAGTTATATAGGCTTGCACACTTCATTTTTTATTATAATTGTTCAAGTTCCTTTTGCATTGCTTTTACCCATTTCTCATCTTCAATTGCATCATTAATATGTTTGGGTTCCACATCCGAAATGAGAGTTGTGTGACCTTGTTGTCTAAGAAATCCTCTTGTGTGGAATTTGGTTGAGGGATCTCAAATGATTTGACTCTTTGGATGGTAATTCCTTAGAATCCATCCAGTTGGTTCTCTTTCTTCTTAAGGTTGTCTTGTTACTTTACTGGATGCGTCTGTTTCTGTAGGTTATTATATCAGTGGTCCAATGCCTTCATCCAGTCTTATATCTGCAAAAGATTCATCAAGCTCTGACATTTCTATATCAGGCTTTATGTCATTAAATCTTATATGAATAGCTTCTTCATAACTGAGGTTCTAGAGTTGTAGACACTATGCCTTAGATTTTCAGAGTACCCAAGTAATGTTCCATTATCACACCTAGAGTCACACTTTCCCAAGTTTTCTTTAGTGTTAACAATGAAATACTGGCATTCGAAAGGATGGAAATATGAAATGTTGGGCTTTTGTCCTTTCCACAGTTCATAAGGAGTCCTTTTTAGAATGAGTCTTATGTAAATTCTGTTTTGTAAATAACAAGAAGTATTCAATGCTTCAGCTCATAACTATTTAGGTGCATAGTTGTCATTAAGCATGGTTCTGGCCATTTCTTGCAATGATATATTGTTTCTTTAAGCAACACCATTTTATTGAGGTATTCTAGAAGTAAGGAAGTTATGAAGAATTCCATTCTCTTTATAGAATAAATCAAAGCTCTGGTTTCAAACTCTCTACCATGATCACTTCTAATTGAAGTAATGCATACTGCCTTTTCATTTTGAATACTTTTACAAAATTTAAAGAGGAACTCAAAGGACTCATTCTTGTGAGCAAGGAACATAACCCATGTCCATGTTGAGTATTCATCCATTACTACTAGACCATATGTCTTTCCAGTGGTAGAGGTTATTCTAGTTGGACCAAAAAATCAATATGTTACACTTCAAGTAGTCTTGATATGGAAACAAAGATTTTTCTTGAAGATGAGGTTTTACTTTGTTTCCCTTTCTGAAATACTTCAAAAAGTAATTCATCTTTGTATGACATTCTTGGTAAACCTCTCATTTTTTAGTTTTGCACTTTAACCTCAAGCTTGCATGTCCAAGTTTCTTGTGTCATACCTAGTGATTTCCTTTGATGGATAATAGGCATGTTACATTTTGATTTAACAATTCACTAAGATTAATCTTATAGAAATTACATTCCTTTTTAAGAGTGAAAAGTCAGGTTCCATTTTTGTGTTGGACAACACAGCCTTCTTTGCTAAATGAAACATCAAGTCCACTGTTACATAATTGGTTGATGCTAAGCAGATTGTGTTTAAGACCTTTAATAAAAATTACATTATCAATTGGAGGATATGGATCAATACTTATCTTCCCTACTCCTACTATCATCCCTTTCTGATTCCCTCTAAAAGTGACTGTTCCACCATGTATGAGAGTCAAGCATTGGAACATACATTTTTCTCCTGTCATGTGACATAAGTAGCCACTGTCCAAATACCATGATTGGTGCGTTTTTGTGGTCAAAGATATTTGCAACAAAATTATTTTCTCTTTGGGTACCCAAATTTTCTTAGGTCCTTTCTTGTTATCTCTAAAAGCATTGGATGATTATGTTTTTGGTAGATGTCTACACTTGGATGTCATGTGTCCAACCTTTCCACTTAAATAACATAATATGGTTTCTTCACCATGAACATATTTCTTTCCTTCATATCCATTCCCAGATTTGTCAGTTGGGCATTTTTTGTATCTTAACATTTTGTTAAGTTTCTTAGTGCTTACAAAAAATTTGAATGGAGTCTCTATTAGAAATTCAATTTCTTGATGATGTGTAACAACATCTTAAGGTTACTTTTGTAGAGCCTCATACTATTCAAGTTTATCATTTGAGAGTTTCAGGCTTTTGTTATATCCTTCACATTCAACCCATAAGTTATGCTTACTTGCGTTCAAGTTTTCATAATTTTTATGGACTAGTGAACATTCTTTCAATAGATTACACCTTTCCTCATTTAGGTGATCATGAAGTTTATTGAGTGTGGTACACTATATTTGTAAGCCTTCTAGTTATTTTTCAACTTCTGAAGGTCTTCCAAAAGACTAGAACTTTCTTTACAAATTTCCTCATTCTCAAGGTGAAGCTTTGTTTTTAACTTTAGACTTTCAAAGTCACCACATGATTGAGTGGAAATTTATGAAGAGTTATCTATCATTTCTTCATGTTTCCTTTGAAGTTGTTTATAATCTCTTGGAAGAATTTTCAAGTCCTTTCTCAAATTTTGATAAACTTTGGACATAATGGATAATGATATGCTAATTAAAGAGTTTCAAGGTTATTTATATTTACCTTTTCATTTGATTCTGAATTTGATCCTTCTGATGTTGTGTCTACCATCAAACAGAGGTTGGCTTCTTCTTCCTCTTCAGTTTCTTCATTATATGATGTGTCATCCAGTTGTTTCCATGTACTCATCAATACTTTCTTATCCTTTGGTTTAAAGTACCCTTTCTTATAAGTTGATTTGTCAAGATCTGAACATTCTAACTTGAAATGCCATGGTTTGTTGCACTTAAAGCATATGATGGAGCTTTTCTCCTTGTCCTTTCTTTCTCTATGTTGTTTCTTGGATCCTTTCCAATTTGATGTAATTCTTTTTTCCACATGTTCCTTATCTTCCTCGAGATGAAATCCAACTGATCATCTTCATCTAATCTTTCATCATTGGACTCATCATTAGAAGGTGTGTCAATGTTGACAACTTTGGATAAGCTTTTGGACTCAGGTCTAGATGAAGATTCCTTGGGTGTTGAAGATGCTTTGGCTTTTTGTGCTGTTAGGACCAATGATTTTTGCTTCTTGAATCCTTCATCTTGTTGAAGTTCCTGCTCATGAACCTTTAAGGTTCTAATCAGTTCTTCAATGGACATGGAGTCTAGGTTCTTCACAATTCTCAAGGCTATCACCTTTGGGCTCCACTTTCTGGATAAACTTCTTATAATTATGCCAATGTTATCATTTATAAATTTTTTGTTAAGACAACGTAATTCATTTAAAATAGTTTGGAAGCATCCAAATCTGGCTAGTATATCTTCACCATCTTCCATAGTGAAGAATTCATACTTATGTGTTAACAAGCTGAGCTTGTTGCCTTTTGCCTGTGACGATCCTTCATATGTTAAAGCTAATGTGTCCTAACTTTTTTTTAACTTTTGTAGCTATGGGCCTTTGTATATTCTTCCTCAAAGAGGGCGCACAATATAGCGTTTTGAGATTTAGAGTTCAATAGAAACCTCTGTTTCTGGGCATCTATTCAAGAGGTTCTGGGAACTTTGTTTAGTTGATCAGCCAGTGGAGTATAGTTGCCATGTTCTATGACATCTCAGAGGTCTATATGAGTGGACTTGAAGTGGGCTATCATACATTCTTTCCAGTAGTCGTATTTGATGCCTTTGAATAGTGATGACCTATTTGTGGAGTATCCTTCTTCCATATCTATTTGACTTTAGAATTTTTCCTCTGTATTTGTTAAAATACTCAACCTAAGAGACCGAGCTCTAATGCCAACTAAAATACAATAAATCACACTAGAAGGGAGGGTTCAATATTATGTTATCCAAAATATAAAATCTTTTTGAGTGGAAGATGTTTATTTAATAAATTAGTTTATAAAATTTTTGTCTAGTGACTGAGATAAGTTTCTTAAGTACAAGTGGACTATCATCCAATGATGTATAAAACTTATTATAAATGAAAACCATGTTTGCAGAATGTATTAATAATGAACTTAAAAATACTTTGGCAACCTACAGAACAACAGTAAAAATAATTCATTTTGTGCTGGTGGACTATTGTCCAATGATGCATAAAACTTATTACCCATATGTGCAGAATGTATCAACAATGAACTTTGGCAACCTACATAAGAACAGTAAAAATACTTCACTCATCTTGAGTTACGTTCGGTTCTCCTTTACCAACCAATAAAGGGTTGCACTAATCAAACTTGATTACAACAAGTATTCTTAAGGTCACTACTGGCACAACCCTTAGACTCTCCTTGAATTTAAGAATACCTAAGTATTATTTTTTCACTAAGCCACTTCTATCTTTCACAAACAAAAGTTTGATATACACTCGAAGAGTGAATTTACAATAAAGTTTGAATCTATCACAAGTACTTTGTATATTACATAGAACAGACTCTATTAAGCTTAGTGTATTTCTCTACAAATGCTTTTCTTTTCTCATGTTTTTTGTCTCACAACTCTTGTTTTACTGTACGTGCTCATCATCGTTCTTCAAATATTGATGTTGTATTTATAGAGTGAGACTTGTAATTATGGCGACTATCTTCAAGATTGAATAATATTACTGGATTACAACTTGATCTTGTTTCCTAAAATAACAAGATATTGCGTGTCTTTGTCTCATAGGATCAAAACTTTCCATATTTTTCATCCATAACTCAATGTGGCCATTAGACATATAAAAGGAAATATAAGATAGATTTGTATATATGTTCCTTTTAAACAAAATCATATAAATTGGAATAAACTGATAAATTAAAATAAGCCTTTATATTCCAATTGGTGTTTGGATGGACTGGATGAGTACTTCCTACTTCCTGTAGATGACGTATCCATTAATGTTGCTTCTAGTTATCACACCTGTTTACTTACAGGAAACAAATTGGTTAATGTAATTTTATATCTTTCTTTTCATCAAAACCTTAATAGATGTTTGGGTCTTCTAGTGGTGGATTGTCCAATGTCTAATAAAATGAGTTTTAAACTGGCTAACTATATATAGGAAAGCTATCTATATTGGAATATCTAATTGAATTTATGAATGGCTTCTTTAAAAACATTTAGATGTGCATGTTAATTCATTTCAAGTATGATAATGTACATTATTGAGATTTTGCACAATTAAAAGATAGTAGAATCCTTAAAATATAGCCATGAAGTTTCAATTTTATTTGGTACCATTCTTGTGTCTAAGATTGGACACATTTAAAGACAAAAAAACATGGCAATCAAAAATAGAATAGTTCCAACAAGAGAGACCATTGAAACCTTTCCATCAAGCTGAACATCACTTTTTTCAAGGGAAGAATTGGTTAAGCCAACCACTCTCACCATTAACATCTTTTGATGTTCACATCTATCCCATCCCAACATAACCATTGATGTTGTCATTCGACAAATTCAGATTTGGCATCACATCCACATTGTCCATGTAACACCCTAATCGAATCATACCAGAATGAGAGGGATCCAAAGGTTGAATAAGTATGAAACAATGCAGTTGAGGATGACTTAAAGGAATTAATTGTTACTACCTATACAAACAAGATGCATATACTTTTCAGTAACCCATCACTTAAGAATTTCATAGTTAAGCGTGCTAGGCTTGGAGTAGTTATAGGATGGGTGACCTTTTGAGAAGTTTCCCAACAAGAGTGTGAGTGAGGACAAAACATGCTGAAAAGTCTTATGTTGGTTTGTGGGGTCTGTAACGACCCGCCTCATCGCCACTATATCATTAACTCTTACCGTACAAAATTTAATTTTTAATTAAAGCTTTATTAATTTGATTATGAAAATGATGGTAAATTTTTTGCGATAATACAATTATCATACACGTATTACAATTACATAATTAAACATATATGTACATATATATTAAATCAGTACATGTCATCCACATATTAGAACTTCCTTTAGTTTTACATGTATATACACCTGAAATTACATATCAAACAAAAAACCAAAGACTAACTAAGAAAGAGTTGATTAACAAAACACAACTCTTTATCCAAAAAGAAATCCAACGTCATCACGTCGGCTTGGCAGCTCCAACCAAAAATAAGATCTCCCTCCAAGGTCACCTACTGCTGCTCATCTGCTCACATGAACGAAAGTTCGCGATCATCACAGGTACCAACCACACGGTATAACAAATGCAAGGGTGAGTTTATTATATAAAACCAACAAACATCATAAAGCAGCAATTGGGAAGGAAACAACATTACCCACCACAATCATTAACAAAAATCCATGATTCCAATACACACTCAACAAATCAATCATCCAATGCATTTCACAACTCAAACAATCATGCATAGAATGATGCATGCACCTGACTCATCTATCAGCATGCAATGTGTTACCATATCCTGGAAATAGCCTCTCATAGGAAAAATGATTCACCGCCTATTAGGGCCACCCTATCGTGCACTGGCCATTCCCCTTTAGTACCTATGTTTTTAGTCCACTAAAACCCACAGGTACGCGCGTGCCTTCATTCTATTTCCATCTATGCACATAAGTATGAATCATGAGCATCATCAATGTATGACCATGGCCAGGAATAAATCCTTCCCTGCAAGGATGACTAGTCATACACCCCCATCTACATACATAACACACCAATGTGGGCTCACCAATGCACTAACCGTGGCGGAACAAATCCTTCCCCGCAAGGATGACCAGTCATACACCCCCAGGGGTATCCATGTATATCCACATCACATAATGACAATCATGGGCACCACCAATGCATGATCATGGCCAGGAACAAATCATTCCCTGCAAGGATGATCAATCATGCACCCCTATGGGTATTAGTGTACATACACATCACCTCATCTCGATATCATCATCATATATATCAAATTCATCTTATTTCAACATTATCCTCATAAACATCAACTTCATCTCAATTTAACATCAACATCCATTTTATCATTATCTCATTTAAACATCATAAACCACATCATCATTATATCATTTATACATCATCAAACATATCATCATTATCTCATTCAGTCATCACCAACACATCAATAACATCTCATTTCAACATTATCAATGACATCAATATCACCTCATCCATCCATAATCCATATGACCACAAGACTGGTATTTTACGAAAATTCTAAATTAAAGAGGAGCACTACAATATAGAAAACATACTCTTATGCCCATTTAAATATTTAATAAAGAATTAAATAGGAAAACATATTATAAAATTTTGCGCAGAGTCTCCTCTGTAATTAAGACTTTTTCCAAAAATCCAATCAATTAACACAACAATATCATTCACAGTTTTATCTATCAATAATAATTTCACCACATCTCATTAGTTAAAAACATCATTTGTCTTGAAAACAAGCACACACACAGGGACAAACACACATCAATCATAAATACATCGCATCTCATTAGTTAAAAACTTAGTTTTTCTTGAAAACCAACACACAGCAGGGACAAGAAGATATCCTCATAGTTCACTACTATAAAAACTAGTTTTAACATTGCTACGTTGACAACTATTTTTGTTGAAAACCGATGTAAACAAAAATGCGGTGGCATTTTTGTAAATAAGTGAGTTCGTTAACATCGGTTTTTAGAAAAACCGATGTTAACGAAGTGATGTTAACATCGGTTTTTTTTGGAGAATCGATGTTGTTTATTTTATATTATATTTTTTTGGCGCCAATTACTTTCTTCATCACTGTCGCTCTCGCTCTCTGACTGTCGTTCCTCTCTTCACTCTCGCTCTCTCACTCTTAGTCTCTCACTCTTAGTGTCGCGATGGTTAAGAAGCTCCGGTGTGGCTGTCATACTCTTGCGGTGTGGCTGTCGTTCCATTGTCGTTGTCTCAGCCTTCGTTCCTTTCTGCATTGTTGCTCTGTCATTCTCGTTCTAGGTATATATGTTTGGCAACTTAAACAATGATTTTCGTTTTGTATTTTATTTTCGCTATTGATGTATTTGTTACTCTGGCAAACTATTCTTTCACGAAACCATGAAAGTTACTTCTGCAAGCAAAACCGTGACCTAAGGGATCAAAGGCTCACCATCTTCAATCAAGAAGACCCATCTCTGTGTAAGGGAGCTTAAATCTTTTCTATTCTCTTCTAATTTGTTATAAGCCATCATGAGTAGCTAGGGTAAATTTTTCATTCTCTATAGATTTAGTTTTTTGACCTGTTTTGTGATTCTCTGTAGCATGAGTAGTGTTTTTAGTTTTTTTGTGATTCTCTGTAGCATGAATGTGACTGTGAATGTATGCAAACACCTATGATTCTATGCAAACTGTGAGACATTGTGTTGGCATAGTAGAAGACTGATTATGCTCTGTATAATCACTATTTAGCTACGTTAGTTGATTTGTTCTAGGGATATTTTAAACACGATTAAATGTTCCTTAGTTTGATGGACACGTAAACGATTCAAATGTTAGGGTGGAAGCTGCTGTGTTGCGAGCTAGTATTGAAGGCACAAATGAAAATGATATGAATACTTCAGACTTAACCAAGTGGGGGGG
>QARZ01040563.1:73319-138892 GCA_013407115.1 Glycine latifolia
ACAAGAGCTGGATTTTGATGTCTCAAATCCAATTTAATTCAATAAATTCCAGCACTTGTTAGAAGAAATTCAATAAAAACACTTGTAAATAGGTTTTTCACTGTTTTAATCAATTATTTTGGCCTTGTAATCAATTATCAGAATTCCAGTTGCAAGCAGAAACAAGGTCTTGCTGCTTTAATCGATTAAATGGCATGTGTAATCAATTATTTCAAGGCTTGTTTGCTTTAATCGATTACAGGACATCTGTAATCAATTACATAAGCCTGAAAATGGTAAATAGCTCTGTTTTAATCGATTACAAGTGTGAATTAATCAATTATTTCAGTTTGAATTGCAACTGCACATGTTTGGGAAGCCAAGAGTCACTTTGGCAAAGCTTACACTTCAAGCTTCATTTAGGCTTCATTTCAATTTGCATTTTCCTTACATTTTAGTGACATTTAGCTTGTAATTTTGTGGCCTATATAAAGTGCCAAAAACTGAATGTAACTAACTTTGGTTCATTAATACAATTCTGAAAATTGTTGTGAGAGTTTCTCTCTTGTTATTGGTTATGCATGAAGCAAAAATACATGATGTTGTCTATGATGATATCGGGCCCAAGATAGCCAGGAAATGACATTGATGTGTACCTTAGTCCCTTGATTGAAGACTTGGCAAACTTGTGGGACAAGGGGGTTGCCATGTTTGATGGGTATCGTAAGGAGACATTCAAGTTGCATGCAATGCTATTTTGTACCATTAATGATTTTCCAGCGTACGGGAATTTGAGTGGATACAATGTTAAGGGCCATCGTGCATGCCTTATCTGTGAACAACACACAAGCTACGTACAACTTAAACATGGCAGAAAAATAGTTTACACACGCCATCGACATTTTTTGAAACCTTATCACCCTTATCGGTGATTGAAAAAAGCATTCAATGGAAGTCACGAGCATGAAACTGCACCAATTCTGTTAACTGGTGAGCAGTTTCTTGAGTAGGTTGAGGGCATCCATACAGTGTTTGGAAAGACCAAAAAGAAGCAGAAAGGTAATACTTGTATATGGATGAAGAGGTCGATATTGTTTGATCTTCCATATTGGTCTGATCTAGATGTTAGACATTGTATCGATGTTACGCATGTGGAGAAAAATGTGTGTGACACTGTCATCGGCACACTTATTAACATTCAAGGAAAGACAAAGGATGGTTTGAACACTCGTCAAGATCTTGCTGAGATGGGTATACGTGAGCAGTTAAATCCTAAGTCTGATGGTAAGAAAATATACTTGCCTCCAGCATGTCACACGTTGTCAAGAAATGAGAAGATAAGTTTTTGTCAGTGTCTGTGCCGAGTGAAAGTGCCACAGTGATACTCTTCAAATATTAAGAGCCTTGTGCAGATCAAAGATCTGAAACTAGTTGGCTTAAAGTCTCATGATTGCCACGTGTTGATGCAACAACTGTTAGCCATGGCGATTCGAGACATTTTGCCTAACAAAGTGAGGCATGCTATAACTCGGTTGTGCTTTTTCTTCAATGCTGTACCAAAGTCATGGACTCTGTAAAGTTAGATGACTTGGAAGAAGAGGCGACAATTATCTTGTGTTAGTTGGAGATGTATTTTCCTCCTTCATTTTTTGACATAATGGTTCACTTACTTGTTCATCTGGTCAGGGAAATTAAAATGTGTGGTCCGTTTATTTACGGTGGATGTACCTGATCGAGCGATACATGAAGATCTTGAAAGGGTATACAAAAAATCTACACCGCGCTGAAGCATCCATGGTTGTAAGGTACATTGCAGAAGAAGCTGTAGAATTTTGTTTAGAGTACCTTGAAAAGGCAAAACCTGTTGGGCTTCCCGAGTCCCGGCCAGGTTTACAGGAATTGCAACAAGCTCATTTGTATGTCCTGAATAACAGTAATGAAGTTCATCCATACATAGTTCGTCATGAAGCCTTAGTCAAGGAAAGTAATCCAAGAATGACAAAGAATAGGTTGTTAAAAGAGCATAACAAGACTTTCCTGAATTGGTTTAAAGATACAATATTTAGTGATGAATCTTCATCTGAAACAATGAGGAAGTTAGCACATAGGCGTAAAAGAAATGTTAGAAGTTGGCAGGGATACGATATCAATAAGTACTCATTCTACACAAAACAACAAGATGACAAGAGCACAATGCAAAACAGTGGGGTTAGCCTTAGGGCTGAGTCGCAACACTTCGCTACTGTGCATGACCATAATCCCCGTTTGGCCTGCATGCCTTACTTTGGAGTCATTCATGACATCTGGGAGCTTAATTATGTTACATTTAATGTGTGTTTTCAAGTGTAAGTGGGTTGATATCAATAGTGGTGTGCAGACCGAGGACTTGGGATTTACTTTGGTTGATCTTAACAAGCTAGCTTATCAAGATGAACCTTTCATCATGGCAGAACAAGCTAAACAGGTGTTTTATGTTCAAGATCCATGAGATGAAATGTGGTCAGTGGTACTACATGGAAAAACCATTGGTATTACTCTTGACGATAATGATTCCACCGTCAATACTGGTGTCACTCAATTCTCGACACAAATGCCTGATGTCAACAGAGAAGATTATGATGATGACGTTCATGCAAATCGTAATGATCATGATGAAGGAGAATTAATTAACATCACTTAATGTAATTTGTTTGCCTTATTAACTTGATTGCATTTTTTACAATTTCATAAGTATCCTAACTTGTCAGAATGTGTTTACTTATCTTTCTTTTTCTTTTTAACAGGATCATGACTACACCACTGAGCTCCCTTCCTCGTCCTGAGTTAGCACCTTCACCATCTACAGCGAAGAAGACTAGCAAAGCGACACAACTGAGGTCACTGGCTACCAGACTTGATGGTGCTGACAGACCAGAGATTCATGTGGATCCTACCACTGGGAAGGCTAATGCTCCTCAGGCAAAGAAATTGAGGATGTATCTAGGGATCGTGGCTAGAGACAAGGTGGATGTGACCATTGCTAACTGGAAGGAAGTTCCTGTAGCGTAGAAGGAGTTGATTTGGGAGGACATTCTGGTATTACAATTAAATGTCCAATGTGATTGCTTGTAGTAATACAATTTAAATGTTATTGTAACTGTTAAACCCTTTTGATTGTAACGCAGGCTGAATTTGATATACCTAAAGCGTCTGACCAACAGACCAATAAGAAAATTCTGTAGACAGTAGGAGAGCGATGGAGGCAGTTTAAGTCAGACCTGACCTCTAAATGGGCTGTGGCACAAGGCAAGGATGACGATGCCGATATTGTTTGTGAGAAATACGACCTCAGTAAGGAAAAGTGGAACCAATTTTGTGAGATACGTAGAGCCGCTTCCTGGGAGGTTAGTTGAGTTACATTGTTTTACAATTTCAGAATTATGAAGTCAAACAAGTGCATTTTTTAACCCTATTTATGTAATTCTTATAGGATGTTAGAAAGAAGGCCCAGGCCATCCAGAAGATGAACACTGCCCCTCACATGTTGTCTCGTGGGGGTTACGACTTGTTAGAGAAGAGATTGGTGGAGGAAAAAAAAAGAAACAATTGGAGGAAGCAACTCGTGATCATAGCACGGATACTATCATTCATCCTCTGTCCCCTATGAGACGACACGTTAAGTGGAAGCTGGCTCACACCAAAAACATGGGGAAATGACTTCTGAGGTGGCACGTGAGATTCCAGAGAGGATTGTAAGTCAAACAACAAGCTCATACACCTTTAATGAATTTTTGCCTCACAAATTACAAAACTAATGTTCTACTTATTTTAATCACAGAATTCCCTGGATGAGCAATCCACACAGGGTAGCTTTGTCACCAGTGGACGTCAGGATGTCCTGACTGCTGCCATTGGACGATCAGAGCACCCCGGCTGTGTCCGTGGTGTTGGAGCCAGTGTGACCATCACACAGTACTTCGGACCAGCTCCATCGACCTCTCGCAAGTCAAAGTCAATGGCGCATGAAGACTTGGATCGCCTGAAAGACAACATCAGGGTGGAGCTAGAGCAGTCGATCACTGATCGACTTACACAGTCGATCACTGAAAGAGTTACGCAGCAAATAATGATGAGTTTCAGCCACCTGCAGTCCCAGATGTAGACCCAGATCCAGTCTCAGGGTGCCATGCCGCCTCCAGACCTTCAACCATGTCCTTATGGTGACCATGTCAGCACCAAGGGAAGCTATGTCGATCTTTTAGGGAATGACCCAGACACGGGTGCATCTGACAGACATGGGTTGTATGTCGATGGCAATCCTCCCTACCTGGTTGCCCTTGGAAGAGTTTATAAGGGGTCGACAATCATGTACAACGTCCCTCTTAGCCATGGTCAGGTCAAGGTGGGTGTTGAGGAAGTTTGAGATGCTGAGGTTCGCGTCCCTGTACCCACTGACAAGGTTCAGTTAGTGGGGCAGGGCCTTAACGCCTACTTTGCTTGATCGACACATCTTGTACAGGCTATTTTGAACAAGGTATTTCATTTTTGGCTTGTTTCTTCTCAGTTAAGAATGATTTGTCTCATATAAAGTCAAGATGGTCGTTCACTTATGTTTCTTAACTGTGTAAGATAAATAGGTACTTGAGGGACTGACGAAACCTGTACATAAGCCAGAACATATTGCCGATCCCATGTACCAGATTGCATTGACCATCCCCGATCTTTTCCTCAAACCCATGCAGGTGCAATGGGACCTTACTATGTTCGGGCTGCAGGTTGAGGACTTCGCATTATACATAAAGCATGAGGATATTTCTGAGATCATCCACGATGGTCAATGTTTGAGCATCTCCGTTATACAACTGTGGATTCTGTAAGTCACTTTCAATTGGCTACTGTTACATAACTAATTGTTTTATATTCTTGCATAATTGACTTTGTTTTCAAAACAATAGGCATATGACTGAGTTATGTCTGCAATCGGATCATGGCGATGTGTATGGATTCATGGAGCCACAGTCCATACAAAGATCAGGGCAATCTCAATTTGAATCCTAAGACTATATCAATAAATGGATGCAGAGTTCACAAAAATATGTCTACCTTCCAATGTACTTGAATGGGTAAGTAAAAATGTACAAAAGAATTTAATTAATGTATAAAGTATAGTAACTTCTTTTACTCCAATGCAGTGCACATTGGCAACTGGTCGTTATATGTCCTAAGGCCAATGTTGTTGTGTGGTTCTGTTCGTTGCACCACAAGCCTGATAACTACCTCAAAGGAATTATTAACAGGTAGGTTGTAATTTGTCAGACATTTCTGTTTCTATTTCTAACACATGAATATGTTAATTGTACAATATGCATGCATGTTTCTCTTAAGCAGTGCTTTGAAGGGACTCCATGACACTCAAGGAAATAAATCAAAGGCTACTATGAAATGGATTGCGCTTAAAGTAAGTCTTTTAACAAATCATGGTGTATGTATTCAAAATAACTTTTATTACCATTTACACTAATTTCCGTTTAACTTTGATCATGTTATTGAATTTAGTGTAATAAGCAAAAAGGAAGCACTGAGTGTGACTATTATGTCATGCATTGGATGTCCACGATAGCCCAAGGAGGCTTCAAGGATAACTGGGACATGGTAATTGTCTAATTCAAAACTAATTTTCATTTTTTACTTGTTTTTATTTATACTTATTAAATTATGTTTTATTATGTCATGCAGTATTTCATTGATGAAAGACCACTGCAAACCGACAGATTGAAGGGTATTAGGGTTCAGTGGGCTACATTTTATCTTAAAGTTAGAGATGAAATATCAGATTAGGTGGTTAAGAGATTTTGAAACAATTATATATAAACATTTGGTTAGGAAATCATTTTTATGTACATTAACACTATTGAATTTTATTTGTTATTGAAACAATATTTTATTGTATTGTATTCTGAAATTGGCTGGATGTCTGATATTTAATTTACAAGTTGAAGAACTGGTAAAATTAAAAAAACAGACAAAATATTAAAAAAATAATAAAGAAACAACATCGGTTTTCTTAAAACCGATGTTAACTTGAACTACAACATCGGTTTTCATTAGAAAACTGATGTTGTTACATAGATAGGGACATCGGTTTTGCAAAGAAAATCGATGTTGTTACATGAGATCAACATCGGTTTCCAGGAAAAACCGATGTTGTAGTGTAAGTTAACATCGATTTTCTTAAGAAAACCGATGTTGAAGTTCTAGCTTTCATATTATTTTACGTTTTTATTTATTAGATAGCGACATCGGTTTTTCAGTAAAAACCGATGTTGTTTACTTTTCGTTAACATCGGTTTTGAAAATCGATGTTAACTTCCACACTTTCAACGTCGCCTGATTCAACATCGGTTCAAAACCGATGTGGAATGTAAAAAATAACCGATGTTGAATGTTGTTTTTCTAGTAGTGGTTGGACTCCTTGGCCCCCAACTATGGTACCAAATCTATAACTAAATAATAAACTCCCCTTACCTAACCAGGAGTTCTTCCTATTACAACTTAACGGTGTTGTTTCGCGATCCTTCAAATATGTGTGCTTGTCCAAACGCAGAGTTCTACATACCAAATTGAAGATAATATAGTATAGATTTCCAAGGTAAGATCAATATTAACATTTGGGGTCAAATACCCACTCGGATCAAAAAGGGGCTAAAAGGGTATTTTGGGAGTTCACATCAAAAGACATCATTTTGAAATTCCAATCACACCAATGTGATCAGGGTTCAACAAGGATCATAGAAATGACATCAATTTCATAAAAAGGAGACTTTTACAATGTCTCATTTTCAAAGGGTTTTTCAAAGGAAATGTAAAACTCCTAACAACAGTACCCAAAACACAAGAGACACTAAGAGAAGCTTAAATAGCTAGAAGAAGACAAAGGAAACCAAGGTTACCTCAAGGAAACCAAGAAAGAAGGATTTGGAAGCTCTGTTTTCTACCGAATCTTCAAGAAGAGTTTCGAATATTCCGCTCCGATTAAGTGGTTCTTCTTCGTGCCGAGGTCTCGTGGAAAGCAACGGCGGCTAGTGGTCACCGGTGGTCTTGGGTGGTGGGAGGCTTAGGTGATGGTTGAGGGAGGAAGAAGACCCATTTTAGTGGTCTTGATGCTGCTGGACGTATTTAACGTTGAATTCACTCGCCCAAGCGAGCAAAAATGTCAACAAAATTCGCTTGGACGAGGTAACCAAATTTTAAAATTTCAGCTTCTGTGAAAAAACTAATTTCTCACACTCTAGACATTATTTTGAAATCCCAACGGTTAAAAGTTACATATATGTGTTAGAAATCTATATTTAAAATATTAAAGCAATCCAACGGGTAAAAAATCCAGAATGATTATTTTACTAAAATAGGTTTAAGGGTCAAACTCAGAATCACACAATTCAACGCAGCTCAAACAAACTCCACATAACTTAACATCTACACCAAACAATAGAACAAGGATAATTTACACAACAATCATTAAAATAATCCAAACTTATCAAACAATCAAAGAACACAACAATCACATCAAACATCTATTTTCAATTTATCAAAATTTTAGGGCATTACAGGGTCAGTCATTGATCCTAGAAGCAGACAAAGCTGAATTTTGAGGTTTCGAAAAGGGATACCTATGGAGGGTTCTAATTGGTGAAGGGTTTTAACCAACAAGAATGTTGAGGGAAGTGTCACCACGTGAAGTGACGTAGTGTAGGAGCTGTTGAGAAGTAAAAAAATCAGGGATATTACAGTCTATAAGTGCTTGCTCTCCTTCAGTCATGGTTTCTCCTCCATTTTTAATAGCTGGTTTCACCTCTTGGACATGGAACATTTTGATTTTCTTTGTAATCTCCTCTAATTTTTTATTAGCCAAGAATGTTATTTTATTCAAATCAATAATGTTGGCATTTTAAAGGTTGTTCCCATCAGCAAAGTATTGACACATGAAAAGGCTAATCTTTTTCTTCGTGTTTTAATTCCTTAGTTTCTTCAGCTGCCCCTAGGCTTTTATTATGATTCTTTTCAAAAGATTCTCTTAACACAACATTTTCTTGAAATCACACTATCCACTCCTTGGTCAGATGACAAAACCTCAAGCTTAGGTTCATGTATAGTATAAATGATAGTATATGCTTGAATGTCACAAGGGGTAGTGATTTCATCAACATTTTGGAGTAAACCTGTTGAGAAACATAGCAGTTCATAAGGATAAATGATCAAAAATGAGAAATGGTTGGAAATTGAAATTTTATGAAAAGATAAATTATGCATGCTACTAGGCTAGCTTATAAAGCATATAATTAAAATTAATTGGAAGAGAAAGAATCCATGAACCATTTTTCCTTTTCTTGAACGTTGTCATCTATTCATGGGATTGCTTATGTATGTAAGCTGAACCTTCTTTCTAGCCATGACAATGACCAGAAAAGAACAATTAAGAAAAGAGCAAGAAGGAATTTCTCAAAATACAACTTTGATGTGCCTTTCTCTTGTTTGATGTTGTGTTGTGTATATAATTCTTTTTAACACGTGATTACACTTAGTTTAGGAAAAGTATTGCTAGAGACATTTGTTAGAGATATTTGGTCATCTGAGGCGTATTAACATAAAAATGGTAATTAAATTCATGTACAATACAATAGATAATTAGATGGATTTTACAGTAAAATATTTAAATGTTACTTTGATGTAATTTTTTCCTTCTTGATGTTATGCTATATATATAACTTCTTTTTAACATGAAACTAGGTTGAATTTAGGGAAAGTATTGTGAGGGACATTTGTTATATAGAGTTTCTTGTGTTATCTAGGTTGTATTAGCATAAACATTGGTAATTAAATTGTTTTACACTAAAATATTGTTTGATATATTTTCCATATGTGGAAGATAAAGGAAATGAGAATTTCACGTTGATAATAAAATTAATATTTCTTTTATTCTTTATTTGTCCATTTAAGAAAATTAACATAAAAAGTAAAATATAATTAATATCTTTTGTTAATTTATCTATTCATCTAATATTATAGTTATTTTTATTTCCTTCTCATTAATGACAGGTAATGATTACATTATTTTGATTTAGTTTTTACGTAAGTACAAAATTGAAAGAGTGACGATATTTGAACACTCATAATTTACAAAAACTCCATCAATACCTATCATTTCTCTCTTTTCCCCCTCTTTGAGTCACATTATATCACCAATCTTATCAATCATTTAGCTCTCTTATCTCTCTCAATGTATATACATCCTTTGGGTGTTCAAGAATCATTTCTCAAATTAAAAGTATAATCATTAATAATTGCATTAATATTTTTTAAATGGTGCTCATATTTTATGGAATACACAAATTTTGTTTCTTCCATAGGTGGAAAAGGTGTAAGCTTTAGGAACAAATTTTTTCCCTAAAGTATGTCGATGAAAACTACTAGTTTTAAAAGTAATATACAAAAACCAAAAGGCTTAATAAATATGTTTTTAGTTCCTCAAATTTGGATATGTTGTTTTAGTCCCTCGTATAAAAATTTATATTTTTTACTCCTTAAATATGATAAATGTTTTTTTAGTTCATCATACGGCCAAGAACAACCATAAATTTTGCGTCAAACCAAAAAATGCAGTCAAGAAGAATTAAAAAAATATTTTTCAAAATCGAGGGACTAAGAAATGAAATTTAAAATTTTGGGTACAAAAACAAAAGTGATTCAAATTTATCAAGAAAAAAGCATATTTAAGATATACCAAAATTTCCAATTTGGAATTCTTTTTAGGAATAAAAACACCACTAACCTAACAAAATATTATGTCTCTAATTTGGCATAGTTGGTAAGGATAAGAGTTGTATGTCATAGGCATTCAAATTTCAATTTACAATTGATTTAATTTTCTTTGTTCTCAAGACAATTGGTAGCTCCTATCTGGCATATTAGCTTGTGCATTGAGTTTTCTCAACACAATTAGTTTCTTAACAAAATGCTAAGGACTTCAATTGAGTACCTACTCCATCTTGTTTTTTTTACTAAAGAATATGAAAGTAAATAAATTATTTCCTGCATCACAGATTTCAAGGGATGAATTGGTTAAGACATAAACATCTTCCAATGTTCACATTGATCCCATCCCTGTCACCAGCATTGATGTTGTCATAGACCACTTCAGATTTGGCATGGCATCCACATTGGCCACAAGTGCTTGCTCTCCTTTAGTCATGGTTTCTCCTCCATTTTCAATAGCTGGTGTCAGCTCTTGGACTTGGAGCATTTCAATTTTCTTTGTAATCTCCCCCAATTTTTTATCAGCCAAGAATGTGATATCATTCAAATCAATAATGCGGGCATTGTCAAGGTTGTTTGCACCAGCAAAGTATTGACATGTGAAAAGGCTAATCTCCTTCTTCTTGTTCACATTCCTCAGTTTCTTCAGTTGCCCCTGGGCTTTGATTATGTTTCTTTTCAAAAGGTTCTCTTGACACAACATTCTTCAATTTGCTTCGTGCCAATTCAAAAATTCCCCTATACTTGGAAATCACACTATCCACTCCCTAGTTAGATCGTCAAACCTCAGGCTCGGGTTCATCTCGAGTATAAATGATAGGACATGCTTGAATGTCACAAAGGGTAGTTATTTCATTAACATTTTTTAGCAAACCTGTTAAGAAACAAAGCAATCCATAAGGATAAATGATAGAAAGTACAAATAGTTAGAAATTGAAATTTTATGAAAAGATAAATATGCATGCTACAAAGCTAGCTAATAAAGCATATAGTTAAAATGAATTGGAAGAGAAAGAATCCTTGAACCGTTTTTCCTTTTCTTGAATGTTGTCATCCTCTTTAAAGAATTGCTTATGTATGTCACATGAACTTGCTATCTAGCCATGACAGTAACTTGAAAAGAACAATTAAGAAAGGATCAAGAAGGAGTTTCTCAAAATACTACTTTGATGTGCTTTTCTCATGTTTGATGTTGTGTTGTTTATATAATTCTTTTTAAGGTGTAACTAGCCTTAGTTTCGGATAAGTATTGCTAGAGATATTTGTTAGAGATATTTGGTCATCTGAGGTGTATTAGTATAAAAATGGTAATTAAATTCATGTATAATAAATAATTAGAGATTTTACAGTAAAATATTTAAATGTTACTTTGATGTGATTTTCTCCTTCTTGATGTTGTGTTGTATATAAAACTTATTTTTAAGATGAAACTAGATTGAATTTAAGGAAAGTATTATCAAAGATATTTGTCATATACAGTTTCTTCTGTGTATCTGAGTTGTATTAGCAGAAAAATTGGTAATTAAATTGATTTACAATAAAATATTGTTGAATTAACTTTCCATATGTGGAAGATAAAGGAAATGAGAATTTCAAGTTGATAATAAAATTAATATTTCTTTTATTCTTTATCTGTCCATTTAAGAAGATAAAATACAAATTAAAAATATAATTAATGTTTTCAATTATTTATTTGTTCATATAATACTTTAATTATTATTATTTCCTTGTCATTAATGAAAGGTAAATAGATTACATTGTTATAATGTAGTTATTATGTAAGTAATTAATTGAAAGAGTGGTGATATTTGAACACTCATTATTTATAAACACTCCATCAATATACCTATCATTTCTTTCTATTCCCCTCTTTCAGGCACATTATATCACCAATCTTATCATCATTTATCTTTCATTTCTTCTTATTCTCTCATATATGTATACACTCCCTTTGAGTATTCAATAATCATTTTCTAATTAAAAGTATAGTAATTAATAATTGCATTTCATATTTATTAAATAGTACCTATATTATTTGGAATACACAAATTTTGTTTCTTTCACAGGTGGAAAAGGTGTTAGCTTTAGGAACTACTTTTTTCTCCAAAAGTATATATATAAAAACTACTAGTTTTAAAATTACAGAAAAAAAACCAAAAGTCTTAATGAATATCTTTTTAGTATTTCAATTCTAGAGATGTTGTTTTTAGTCTCTCATATAAAAAATCATGGTTTTTACACCTTAAATACGAGAATTGTGTTTTATAATTCATCATGCTTCCAAAAAACACCATAAATTGTGCATCCAAACCACAAAACACCAGTCAAGAAGAACTAAAAAATATTTTTGAAATTCAAGTTCCCCCAGCACAATTAGTTCCTTATAAAAATTCTAAGGACTCAAATTGAGTAGCTACTCCAAGTAGTCATTTTTACTAAAGAATATGAAAGTAAATAAATTATTCCATGCATAATGGAAATCCACTCTTTATCTATGTATCTTAAGTTGTAGCTAAGCAGTGAAAAATCAAGGATTAATTAAGTTTGTAGTCCATTAGTTTTTTCAGATTCTAATTTTTAGTCACCTTATTTCTTTAACAACTTTTCATCCTCTATTAATTTTTATTAGCAATTTTATGTGGTCCCTTCAAAGTTTTTGCCAATTTTTAGACTTTCATTTATATTTTGCTGGTCAAAATTAGTATCAAATATAAAATAAATGAGGGATTGAAATGCGCAAAACAGGGAGTAATTTTGATAAATAGAAATAAACAAGGGACTACAAATGTAATTATTTTATAGAAACTAAAAATATTGATTAAAATTTAATAGAAGACTAAAAGTTGTAATATTTTTTTAGGGATTAATTAATAATTAAAGTATGAAAAAGATAAGGGAGTCAACTAAATTAACCCAAAATCAAAGTTAAAAAGCATCTAAATTAAACAACCTTTGCTCCTCCTTTTCATATGTTTGTAATGACAACATGAAAATATGTTCAATTTATATTTAGATTTATTTTTGGTAAATTCATTTGATGATTACATTCTAAGGTTCTCATTTCAAAGTGAGAAGGAATTTCTGAAAATGCTACTTTGATGTTGTGTTTTTATATAATTCCTTTTAAGATGTAATTAGACTTAGTGTAGGAAAAGTATTGCTAGAGATATTTGGTCATCTGAGGTGTATTAGCATAAAAATGATAATTAAATTCATGTATAATAAATAATTAGAAGGATTTTACAATAAAATATTTAAATGGCTTACCATACGTGGAAGATCCTGGAAATAAAATTTTCATATTGAATTTGCAATTAATATATTTTTATCTATCCATATAATTATAAGGATAACATACAAATTTAATAATGTATATTTCTCCATTGCAAAATAAGTGTTGCATTTGAAAAAACCAATTTCTTAAATAAGTGTTATGCTAGTTTTTCAATCTAATATTTTATTTTCACTAATACTCCTAATAAGTGTCACTTTAATTTTTCACTGTGATTTTAATAATAATATTAGTTTTGTAAAATTGTCATTATTTTTATGAATTTATTAAATGTTATTGATATGTCAAAAAAACCTAGTATAACACTTATTTTTGAATGAAGAAAGTAATTAATATTGTTTTATTATTTTATCTATCCATTTACAAGTTTAATTATTAAATTGTTTCTTTCTCCTTAATGACAGGTACTAATTACTATAATGTTGAATTAGTTCCTACATAAGTACATAATTGAAAGTATAACAATTAAGAATTGTGTTAATATACTATTTTTTTAAATACAAAAAAGAAATTGTTCTTTCTCTATATAGGTGAAAAGGTCTTAGGTTTAGGAACCGGATGGAGTTTTGAGACTTCAAGGAAGGCTTTGTGTCCCCAACATATCCGAACTTAAGAAGGTGATCCTAGAAGAAGTGCATAGGAGTAACCTAAGTATCCACCCCGGCGGCACCAAGATGTATCAAGACCTGAAGACTATGTTTTGGTGGCCGAACATGAGGAGAGATGTTAGCAAGTATATATATGCATGCTTGGTCTGTCAGAAAGCTAAGGTAGAACACCAGAGACCATCAGGTAAGTTATAACCCTTGGAGATACCAAGTGGAAGTGGGATAGTATCTCCATGGATTTTGTTGTGGGTTTGCCCAGAACCTAGGCTGAGTTACTATAATAACCTAGATTTAATAAATAAGAGAAAAGAAAGAAAGTTTAAAATTTGCTAAATTCCGTCAGAAAAAGCGTTAGCGACGGATTTTGCGACGGAATTAGCGACGGATTTCTGTCTGTGAATAGTGCCACGCCTGGGGCGTGGGGAGCCACGCCTGGAGCGTGGGAAGTGCTCCAGAAAGTTGATTTTCACTGGAGAGCCACGCCTGGGGCGTGGGAAGCCACGCTGGAGGCGTGGGAAGGTCGGCAGACCTCGTATTTAAAGGCCATTTCACGAAATTTTGGCCAAAACTCATGGTTCTTCTTCCCTGGACCTCCAACCTCCATTAATGGATGTTTCAAGCTCCTTAGTACCTTATATACTAGCCTAAACACTTCCCGGTGACCTTTAACCTTGATTGAACCGATTAGAAAGCTATTATCCTTCATCTCTTTGCTTAAAATCCCTTGTGAGTGAGAGTTGGGATTCTTGAGTGGAAACCTCAGAGAACTCAAGGATAGGCGAGACCCAAGGCAGGAGACAGGCATCAGTGCTTGGGTAAAACAGTTCTGAGGTCTTCTGGGTCGCCAGTGAGGTAAGGAATTCAAGTTCTCTTGAGTCTCTGTGATTTTGGGGTTTTCTGAGTTTTGTGACCCACGCTGTTCTGGGGCTAGGATTAGCCCAGGGTCCAGTTGAGAAACTTGTTTAGGACGTTGAGTAGATGAAGGAATAGCTTTCAGTTTTTGATTCTGATGACTTTGGATTTTGGCTCTGTGTTATCTGTGTGACCTGTGAAATGGTCACTTGTGATTATCTGTTAATATGCCAGAGCCTTAGTTATGCTTATGTTGAACCTGAGATAGACCACTGAGGGTCTATGGAAGGCTTGTGTGGATAAGCCTGATGAACCTTAAGTTAGATATCTCGGGTTGAGGGAAAGAACTGTGGTTTCTTCCCAGAGGCAGTGGATGACTGCTGGATGAGCTTATGCATGAATATATGTTTGTATGGTCTGTGATATGTGCTTGTATGCCTGGTTAGGGCTTGACACGGAGATGTCAGAGAAGCAGACCATCATTTGAGGCTAAAGCTGTGAGGCACGGCATGCCAGGTAAGCTCACTGTTCTGGGGTTTTTCCCTTAATTGTGGTTTGCCACCCAAGTGGACGATATATATATATATATATATATATATCTGATTATGATGAGCATGATAGGCTTGGTGAACGGTACTTGGAGTGAAACTCAGTCCGTTCTAGACTTTGGATTTATGATATGAACCTTAGGATAAACACTGAGATAGCGTGAGAATGGAAATGTACCTAATGTTGCAGGTGATGGAACCTAGAGGATACTGCGATAGTATCGGGCTAGTTGAGGTTCCCTAGCCAGAGGAAGAGTTTGAGGACTCCCTGGAATAGCTGAGATTCCATGGGAGGTGCCACTGCTCTCCACTAAAGTCCTAAGGGTGGATGACTCTGCACAGAGGTTTCCCTTAGGCAGTCATGTGTAAGACCTGGAGGGCTATTCCCAGGCAAGCGGTTATGTGTAAGACCTGGAGGGTTATTCCCAGGCAAGTGATTATATAAGTCCTGAGGGATTGAGAGCTCCCGGTGTGGATTGTCTCTCTCAGGCAGTGTGATTGGAAGTCCTGTGGGATTGAGAGCTCCCGTTGTGGATTGTCTCTCACAGGCAGTGGATTGGAGATCCTGAGGGATTGAGAGCTCCCGGTGTGGATAGTCTCTCTCAGGTATCTGAGTAGGAAGCCCTGAGGGATTGAGAGCTCCCGTTGTGGATTGTCTCTCTCAGGCAGCTGATTGATAATCCTGGGGGATTGAGAGCTCCCGGTGTGGATTGTCTCTCCCAGGTAGTGGAAAGTCCTGTGGGATTGAGAGCTCCCGTTGAGGATTGTCTCTCACAGGCAGAGGAAAGTCCTGTGGGACGGTGCTCCCGTTGTGGATGACTCCCCAGGCAATTGAGATGGAAGTCCTGATGGATGGTACTCCCTGTGTGGATTGACTCCTCAGGCATGTGTTATGGAAAGTCCTGGAGAGGCCAGGCAGTGGACAGATATGTTGTATCTCTAAGAGAGGGCTTCCCGAGGGGATGAGAGCCTAAGGCCTCTTAGATGAGCCATATCTGGTTTCTGGAAGTCCTGAGTTGAGGGATTCCTCAGGCATTGTACTTATGTGAAGTCCTGAGTAGATGACTCAGGCAATGCTTGTTCAGTTATGCGGCGGTGCCTCTTTGTTATAAGGAATGTCCTAGGATGGACACGATATTATGCAATGTACCTCTGTGAGACGAGTCTGCGATGGCTAGAGAGCCAGATGGCTAGAGAGCCAGGATGAGGTGTGATACCTCTGATACAGAGAGTATATGGTTATGTTACCCTGTAGTGGATTATGAGAGCTAGGATGATTTCCTAAGCTCGTTTCTGCCTTGGTTTTATGTGTATGCTTCAAGGTGAACCAGGGTAAGGGAAAATCTCCCAGAACCCTGAGTTTACTGAGACGTTTGTCTCACCCCGTTGTGGGTTGTGGTTTTCAGGTGTTCCAGAGGGGAGAAGATACCTCAGGGCAGGAGGCCCTAGCCAAGAGTGCTGGACCTGGTCATGGGCTGCGGATGAAGACTAGAGAGTCTTTATTTTATCTCTGTCTTGTATTATAAAGGATAGGGTGTGAGTGTACACCCGTTTTACTGTTCATATATTGATGTATCAGATGGAGTTTCCCTCCTGACTATCTCTGTGTGTTTTGTCTGTTTTTATATCTCTGCCTATGTTGTGTTTGTTTTACCTGGATCAGCAGGGGTTTGTGTTATATGGTTTTTATTCTATGCATAATGTAATCAAGAAAAACGATTCTCTCGCTTCCGTACTGCGTTTGTTTAACGCTGATAGCGCGCTTATGATATTATTAATGATAACACGTCCGGGGTGTTACAGTTACATTCTATCTGGGTTATTGTTGAAAGATTGACTAAGTCTGCCCACTTTATCCCCATCAACATTCGATTTTCCTTGGAGAAGTTGACCTCCTTATATATTAGTGAGATCATTCGGTTGCACGGTGTGCCATCTAGCATAGTATCTGACCGGGATCCGAGGTTCACTTCTAGATTTTGGGAGAGTTTGAGAAAGGCCTTAGGAACCGGGCTTCGGCTGAGTTCGGCCTATCACCCTTAGACTGACGGGCAGACTGAGCAAACCATCCAATCTTTAGAAGACCTTTTAATGATGTGTATTCTAGAACAAGGAGGTAGCTGAGATAGTTTCCTACCCCTGATAGAGTTTACCTATAACTACAGTTTTCACTCTACCATTGGCATGGCTCCCTACGAGGCCCTATACGGTAGGAGGTGTAGGGCACCCTTGTGTTGGTTGGAACCCGGCGAGAGTCTTATGCTAGGACCCGAGGTGATACAACAGACGACCGAGAAGGTCAGGTTGATCCAAGATAGGATGAAGATGACCCAGAGTAGGCAAAAGAGTTATCATGACAGGAGGAGGAAGGACCTAGAGTTCGAGGTCGGTGATCATGTATTCTTGAGAGTTACCCCATGTAACGCCCCGTATGCATCCGGTTTGTTAACATTCCATTATATCCATTTACGCAGCAATTTTCAAAATAACCAATTTGATTTGGAAGCAAAACAAAATATGACGTCATTATAACATCAGTTGTACATTATATATGGTGAAGTATCAAAATATACATCCTCTGTACACAAATGTACATATAATCCCCTCAGGGTACAAAACCACAAAACAATAGGCATAAATAACAAAAGAATGGAGCCAACATGCTCTCATCAACTATGCCTAGTGTTTATATATAATCTATCCCTGCGTGGGCCTCTTGCCCTGGGATCTCTCAGCTTCTCCCTGCGTCTCACCTGCAAACAAAATCCCCATACACGGGGTGAGATAAAAATCTCAGTAAACTCAGGGTCCTTGGAGGTCTTTCCTCCCCCTGGTTCACTTCTATGCATATAATATCAAAATTGGCATTACAACTAGCCATCACAGTTCTCAAATCATAACAACACTTATACATATGTTTCAAGGGTTTATCAGTACCCTTTTTACAACAAATATCATTATCATTTAGCCATCAGACTATTAAACACATCACATGTACATGGCACATCTGTATCTATATCATTTATCAATGCCTGAGGAAGCTACATCCACCTAAGTGGGCACATTTCACATCAGGACTTCCCTTTATTTGCCTGAGGAAGCTACATCCATTTATATGGGCACATTTCTCATCAGGACTTCCCAATGTTTGCCTGAGGAAGCTACATCCATGTATATGGGCACATTTCACATCAGGACTTACACAAACATATACATACATTCTATTCTATTCTACTGGCCAGAGAAATCTCATCAATCAATACACATCACCTCAATCCATGTATATCAAGTATATGTTTTCAATCAAAACAGTAACACACAATTTCAATATACATGCATTAACTCATACAATGACCATTACTCTCACTGGAGTATGGTGGAACACAATTAAAGGGAAACACTCCCAAGAACAAAGAGCTTACCTGCTCTCAGCACTGTACCGGCTCTCCCGGGTCTGTGGTCACCACCACCAGTGATGTCAGAATCACGCCCTACACAAGAGCATGTAAACATCAATAACGGTCCTCAACCATTAGAATGACAAAACAATGCTAATCCTTTTCATTAAACCTCTCTGTTTCTTTCTTAAGGTTACCATAACTCATCACCTTACAGGCGACTCATAGATCCTTACTAGGATCTGTCTCAGTCTAATCAAGGCACTAGAGTCCCTCTAAGGCTCGATATAAGCTAGTTCAAAGCATATATCCGTTTAATCTTTCAATAAGCCAAGTAAAGTATCAATACTGGTCAAGTTTATCAGAACGGCCATTTCAACACATTTTCACCATTTATTTAGCCTCCTGAACAGCTTTTGTAAAGATACCTAGGCTCAAACTCATCATTATATCAACATTCTTCCAACTCATACAAATGTCAGAGTCAAAACCAAACTTTATCAATACTCAAGATTCAAAGCTTAACATTCATCTAAACAGCCTCCTGAGCATATATCTCTAAAGAATCCAAGCCTAGTTTCGACCCTAACTCACTCATTTATCCAAAAGTTCATCAAACTCATCCAGAATCATTTCCACAATTCAATCGGTTAAAGATCGAGTTTCTCACCTCAAACTGTCGAGGAAGGCTGGAGGATCACTTCTCCAAGCTCTGGCGTCCTTGAATCGCCTTCTTTCCCTTCCAAACTCAGTTTTCCCAAGTTCCCTAGAGAACGGGATCTCTCCGATTGATGGTTTTCTCAAGAAATTGAAGCTGGAATCTAGCTTATCAAGAGGTTCTAATCACTTCCCTAGTTGGTTATCAAGTGTTTAGGTGAATAATGGAGAAGATATGAAGCTTTTCACTTCATTAATGGAGGAAAGGGCTCAGAGGAAGAAGAAGAAGCAGTTTTGAAGCCCAAAAATGTGAAAATAGCCTTTTATAGGCCCCCAGCGAGAGTCCCACGCTACCAGCGTGGCCCCCACGCTACCGGCATGGAAATCCAGTGGAAAATGGTTTTCTGGAGCACTTCCTACTCTACCGGCGTGGCTCCCACGCTACCGGCGTGGCATTCCAGTGGAAAATGGCTTTCTGGAGCACTTCCCACGCTACTGGCGTGGCTCCCTTCAACTCTAATTCTGTCGCTAAATTCGTCGCTAATTCCGTCGCTAATTTCGTCACTAACGCTTTTTCTGACCGAATTATAGCAAATTTAAACTTTTCTTTCTATTTCTCTTATTTATTAAACCTAGGTTATTATACCATGGACCGGGGTCGGTCGAGCATTGAAATCCCAGAAACTTATACCCCGGTTTGTTGGTCCTTTCCAGATTCTAAAGAGAGTTGGCCCTATCGCCTACCAAATTGCCTTACCCCCATCCCTTTCCAATCTCCATAATGTATTCCATGTATCCCAACTTCGTAAGTACATTCATGATCCTTCTCATGTGATCGGGCTGGACAACATTCAAGTAAAGGAAAATCTGACTTATGAAACACTGCCTGTGAGGATTGAGGATCGACGGACGAAGCACCTAAGAGGAAAAGAAATTCCCCTGGTCAAGGTAATCTGGGGAGGTATATTTGGAGAAGATGCAGCATGGGAGCTTGAAAGCCAGATGCAGGGAGCCTACCCAGCTTTGTTTACACCAGGTAATTTTGAGGACGAAATTCCTTAAAAAGGAGGGAGAGATGTAACACCCAGGATTATAAGTTGCTAATTTAGACGTTTATGTGTGTAATGATGTTGCTTAATTACTTAATTTATTTTGATAAGTGCTGGTTGTTATTGTTCTGCCTTGGTATGCGTGGTTTGTGATGGATGTGCTAAGTCAACTTTGATTGGCTGTGGTTGTTGCGCAAACAGGCAAGGTGGACATGTCCTGTTAGCTGAGTACTTAAGAGCAGAAGTGTGCAGCGGAATCATATCCATCTCTTCTCCTTGCGCTTTCCTCTTGCTTTCTCTGTCCTCTCTCTAAAACTCACACCCAGAACCCTCTCTCTCCCTCAACCTTCTGTGTTACCTTCAACACACGAGAACCACGTCGCTGCCACAAAAGCCCGACGTCGAGAAGGTCCTCCTAGTCGGAACGGAAGCATAGAACAACCCGTCGTGTAGCTTCAAAACGAACCTCTGGTTAGGTAAGGGGAGCTTATCATGTTTAATAATGGTTTCAGGTAGCATGGTTGAGGACCAAAGAGTCCGACCTGGACGATGGTTGCATGTCTCATGTGTGTGTTGTTTTCCAGTAAGCTATGTTCGTCTTATTGAATGGAATGGGTTACGCCTGGTGTTTGTGGATTGGTTTTGTGTTGATATTAAAGATATTCTGGTATGGGGTTCTGGAAAAGGGGAGTTGACGTTGTAAGAATCTCCCCGTGCATGTATGTAGAGTTGGCACTTTGATGCTGAAAGGCTCCCAAACACTTTGCGGAAGTGTTCGTGAAGGTGTTGAGCACCGGGTAGGGGTTGGCCGAGTTGTATGTGTATATGTTGGTGATGAAGACTGTCGAGATAGGTTGGCCGAGTTGTGTATGTGTATATGTTGGTGATGAAGGCTGCCAAGATGGGTTGGCCTAGTTGTATGTGTATGTGCTTGTGATGTCGGCTGTCGAGATGGGTTGGCCGTGTTGTATATATATATATATATATATATACATATATATATATATATATATGTAGTATTTGTGGATGACATATGTGAATTATGTTGAAGTCAGCCTACGTGATGGCTTAAGATGTTTTGTACCTTGATAGAGCCATAGTGAGAGGTTATAAACATGTGAGATGCCATGACCGAGTGGTGGACCTTGTAAGGACCACGGTCAGTGCATCAGTGGGCCCGTGTTGGGGCGGCCCTCGTTTGGGGCAGTGTGTATGTAACATGGGAGGGTATAGAGATCCTAGCCAAGGCGAGAAGTTCCTGTGCTGGGCCATACATTGATGGCGCCCATGAGAGACATACTTCATTTACATGATAGAAATAGGATGATTGACTGTAAGAGTACGAGAAGTATTGGGGGGCCACGTCTGTGGGGAGATCGTTATGACACCTGTTTGGCTGATCACCACATGGGGGGGGGGGGTGAGTCCTGTGCACGACAAAGTGACCCCAACGACAACTACAGCTATCATTTGGACCATGGATTTGGCCTATTTTCGGGATGGTACCACATTGCATGCTGAGAGCTGAGTCAGGAGCATGCATCATGTTAGCATCATAAATTGATTCGTGGATTGTTCCTTGATGCATGTTCATGCTGGTTGTGTGTTGATATATTTGGACATTGTGGTGATACTGTGATGCTTGGATTGTTTTTCCTTGACCAATGTTACCTTTTGCCTGTTACCTTATATGATGAACTCACCATAGCTTTGTTGTGCCATGTGGTCTGGTACCTGTGATGATCACGAACCCGGTTCATGTGAGCAGATGGACAATAGTAGGTGATCTGGGAAGATGACAACTGTTTAGTTAGAGCCACCGAGTTGCCGGGATGTCGATGTGACGGATGCCGGGCAGGGGTTATGTTTTGTTGACCACACCCCTGGTTTTGATAGTTACACTCATGTTTTGCTAGTTGAACCCCTGATATTTAATTTCTTACTTCATTTGTGAAACTCTTGTACTTTTTAAAATATGGATAATTGTATTAACAATCAAAACACGTTTTGTGTAAATAGAGATATGTATGCTATTGGAATGTTTTTCATACGTGTCTTGGTTATGTTCATAATAGTCATGTGATTGCGAAAAAATTTACCAGTGTTCATTAAATAAGAAAATGGGGTGTTTATTTTATCAAAAGTTATGTTAATGTATGTGGTTAAGAGTAGAGATACAGTAGCGACGTGGCGGGTCGTTACAAAAACTCTATTAATTTGATTATGAAAATGCGAGTAAATTTGCTTTTTTTGCAATACTACACTCATCAGACAATGCACAAATGCATAAATAAATAAATATACATACATATATATTGAACGATTATATGTCATTTACATGTCAGAACATAGTTTAGTTTTTACATGTATCTAAGCATGGAATTTACATGCCCAACAAAAAAGAATCAATGAACCAACTAAGAAAGAGTTGATAACAAAACACAACCCTTTCCCAAAATGAATTCCAATATTATCATGTCGGCTTGGCGGCTCCAACAAAAAAGATATCCCTCCAACGTCACCTATTGTTGCTCTTCTTCTCCCACGAACGAAGGTTCGCGATCATCACAGGTACCAACCACACGGTACAAAAATTGCAAGGGTGAGTTTATTATGCAAGATTAACAAATACCATATGACAATGATTAGCAAGAAAAGAATAACAATAATAACCACAACCAATCTCAATAATCAATCAGTTCAACATATGCTCAACAAACTAGTCATAAACTTTTTCTAAGCAATCTCTTTCCCTCTCCAAGGATGCTTAAAATTCTTAAACTCATCATCTTCCTTCCTAGGGATATCCAACAAGTCACATACATCCATCATGATGACATCATCAACATCAACATCAACATCATCTCTCATCTATGTCATCATCAACATCAATATCATCTCAATCTCAATATCATCAACAACATCAACATTATTTCATTTCAATATCATAAACAACATCAACATCATTTCATTTCAATATCATCAACCACATAAACATTATCTCATTTCATCATCATCAACAACATCAACATTATCTCTTTTCAATATTATCATCAACATCACAAGCAATCGTATTTCACATCTATACATATAACATATACCTGAGATTCACATTCCCTAAGTCTTCAGACAACACAAACCTCATTCATCCACAATCCATAATATCACGATACTGGTATTTTAGAAAATTATATATTAAAGAGGAGGACTACAATATAGAAAACAAACTCGTATGCCCATTTAAAATTTAATAAAGAATTAAATAGGAGAACATATAAAATTTTGGGCAGAGCCTCCTTTGTAATTAAGACTTTTCCCAAAAATCCAATCATGACAACCACAACATCATTCACAATTTTATCCATCAATAACAAATTCATTGAATCCCATTAAGTAAAAACATTTTTTCTTGAAAACACTACTACAAAAATAGGTTTCAACATCGTCAATTTAACATTGGTTATATAAAAAATTGATGTAAACAAAAATGCGGTGGCATTTTTGTAAATAAAATGTCATTGTTAACATTGGTTTTTTAAAAACTAATGTTGTTTAAACACTTACAACATCGGTTTCTAAAAACTGATGTTGTCTAAGCACTTACAACATCAGTTTTTAGAAATTCGATGTTGTCTTTCTCATTTCAACATCAGTTTTTTAAAAACCGATGTTATGAATATTTAGACAACATCGATTTTTTAACAAACTGATGTTAAGGATTTTATAAAAGACAACTTTTTCTCTCGCGACCTCACTTCAAACCCACACACTCTTTCTCTCCTGAAACCCCCTCTTCTCCCTCTTCAACGTTATTCATTCTCGCGACCTCACACCTACTCCTCTACCGCAAAAGAAGCAGCCTCCTCCTACTTCGTCATCCACCACCGTGAAGCTGCCAAGAGCACTTTCTCTACATACAAAGCTGTTCAAGTTAGCCTATTTTCTTTTTTCTTTTTTGATTTTGCGATTCAAATCTATTCATTTTTGCTCCAGATTTGTCATTGTGCTTTACTATTTTTCTATTTGTGTTTGCGAAATGGTAGTTACGAGGTATTGGTGTTCATCTTCATGTTCATGGCTGCCACCACCACTGCTTTCAAATTTGAGGCATTTTCCAAAGGCGCATTATCTAGTTGGTTTGACTTGTCGAGTTGCGAGTAGGTGACGACCACCACGGGATCAGAGGTGGTGGTGATGGCAGTGACTAGCGTGACGGCGCCATCATCTTTGGTGAGCGGGTTTTCCAAGGAAACACCTAGTGAGCTTTCAATGGTGGTGTCAAGGAACAGTACAAGGATCTTGTTGAAGTTATCAAAGAGCTTGATGACTATTTTCTCAAAGCTATTGATGCTAGTTCTCATGTATCTTTGCTCCTTGAAGTTCCAATCTCTGGATTTTCTGATAACAGAAAAGCATGTAAACGAGCCTCACTTGCATGTAACAATTTTTTGAGTGATAAGTGTTAACCCCTTCTGTGGAGTGTGAATCTCTTTGAGATTTGCTTGTGGGAAATAGGATTTAACCTTATTTTGAATTGACCCCTTTATGTTTATTTTCAAGATTGAATTTTATCTTCAGCTTTTTTGGATTTTGAAGGGTTGTTTTTGTGGTAGGTAAAGTTCACAGCTATGGGTGGAGTTTGAGTCCATCATTGTGGGCTTGGGGTTTGAGTCCGAAGCTGAATGGGTTTGGGAAGCTGGCTGAGGGAATGTAACGACCTAATTTATTTCTAGATGATTTTAATACTATTTCATTTTTAAATAATGTATCTTAGTAAAAATTCTAAAACGAAGTTGTTCAACTAGTATATATTTTATACGTAGCCACAGTCCTTGTTACATTCCTTCTTGTTATACAAGTACGAAATCCACCATACTTGCTAATATTCTAAAACATAAGAGTACTAGTAAAAATCTTGTGCTAGTTTCATCTCTATTCCACCTTTAGTTCAAATCCATCAAGAAAGATTATCACCAAGGTCATCTATATATATAAAAAAATGAAACAAATCTAGTGAGAAATAAAATTTATCAATAGGAAAAATCTAAACCACCAAACACATTAGTACGTTAGTAACTTATCAATATAAATGAATCCATACAATAAATAATTATGCAACTACATGTATGCATTAAATGAATTTTCCTAGGGTGCACATGGCTTCTACATATTGTACTATATGTAGCTACACCTTGTATTGGATGTAGAAATGTTGCGGCCGTCTTACACTAGTCATGCATGTCATTCCATGTATTTGCACCTGGTCTCTACATCTCGTACTGGATGTAGTCTCAGATTATGTTTCACAAATCTTGTACTGGACTTGGAAACATGAATCAACATATCATTACATCAAAATACATCCATAATAAAATCCATAAGCAAATACATACTACCTTATGGAAATATATTTACATCATAACATCACACGTACCAAAAGTATGGTTAGACTACCATACCTTATTCAAGCAAAACCATACCAACTTAGGCATGACAATTGATTATCCTCAAGCTAAAGACAAATCATGTTAGTATTCTAACTAATAAGCCACAATATATCTTCCAAATAATTTCTAATTCATTTAAACCTTCACAAGAAAAGATCATAACCTAGCATGCATCTTAATCTCCTTTCACCTACTACCTTACTACTTCATCCTCAAAATTGAATCACTCTAGTATTTGAACCATTTGTCTACGTACCATTCAACCTCTACTTCTAAAAATTAATACAAAACAGTCCCATAGTAAAAATATGAACAAACAGCTCAAATATCATCAAAATCACTTCCAAAGATCACCAAATATACTTCCAAACATCACTAATATTTCAGCCTATAAATCATCACCTATCCTATGGTTTAAATCAACATTTTCACATCATAAAATAACCTTCAAATGACATGAAATTCCAGCCTAAATAATAACCATAAATCTGTACATTTAAACATATAGGTTAATCCAAATGAATTATTAACTAGAGATTGAAGCCTAGCCTACCTCAAGTGAGTTTGATTTTTGAAATGGAATGAAGTAAGGGCTGTCTTCCTTGGGAAAATCCTCTAAGAAATGAGGTCTTGAAAAATAAAATTGGCTGATGGGTGTGGTGGTAGAGGATGTCACGGTTTGAAGCAACAAAGGAGGTAGGAAGTGAGGAAGTGAATCAAATGCAAAGGAAAGCAATTTGGCCGTGATTTTTGGGGGATAGCCTTACGTGCAGAATTTTTGGGATGTTATAATCTATTTATACTAATTGATTTAGTTAGGATGGAAAGTAATTGGTTAGAAAGAAACTTAGTTAGTACTTAATTAAGTTCTAGGTTGACTAAGCCATTACAAACTAAGAAAATATCTAGATTCTCCTTATCTAATCATCATTACCAATATTCCCTTCATTAATGGCATATGTGCACGTGGATGGCTTCCTAAAGCTTGATTTTGTTTATTTGATTCACCTAAGGCATACATACCTATGGCTGTACATATATACCAACAATTGTACTTTCAATTTGGTGTTTATTTTCTGAAAGCAATGATTTCCTAAGCTTGATTTTATGCCATGTGGAAAGGCTTGGACATGAAACACAATCTGATTGGTGCTTATGTCTTGGCTGAAACTAGATTTTTATTTGCAAGATTCCCTTATTTAATGCTTGCTTTCCACCTTGAAGGCCACCTAGAAAGGTTGGTTCAAAAAGCTTATCTTCATTGACTTACCATTGACTTTGGTTTACCAAACTTTTCTTCCTATTAGTTCACTTAGCTATGCCTATTATATGGCTGTTGCACGTGAATCCACTTCTGAATAGTCCAAATTTGATCTGAATATTTGATTCCTTGGGCCAAAATTCCAATAGTTACAAGTTGTGCCCAATCCAAAAGGTCCAAAAGGCTAGAAACACTTAACCAGATGAGGTTTGCTCATTGTTTATTCTGTACCAATATACTAGTCCAAAAATTCTCATCTTTTAGTCTGATAAACTAGACTTCGTAAGCTTTATATCAAGGTATCACATGCCTTATTTGGAGTTATAAAACTCAAGATATAGCATTTTTAATCTAGACTTCAAAAACTGCCAGCGAATTCAATTTAGGACAATGACATCTCTTAGTATTTTTGTTATTACAGGCAGTACACACACTAGATTTATCTGAAATTTTTATATGTTATAGTTTACATCTAGATATTTAATTAAATAGATCATACACCTAACTTGGATAAGAATTGAGAGAGAAATAAATTTCTCAATTCGGGTGGCAGAAACTATTTTTGAGTGTAGACAGTTTTGAGAAGCTTGTGTTAAAATAAATTCTATCATACTCTTCTTGTATCCAAATATTATCACAATTCCATAATTCAATCATAAATATAAACTCAATATATAATTTTGAGGATGTTATAGGGAACACCTATTTCTGTTGGTGGTACATTTGGGGTTAATGGAGTTGGAAGTGTTGGGCACTGTTCCACGGTAGAGAGGCTATATGCATGGGAGAAGAAATTGTACCAAGAGGTTAAGGTGTGTTGTTTTTTGGCTTAGGTGATCTTCCTTTGATGATAATAGTAAAAGAAAAAGAAAAGGGAAATAAAGGTTGGAGAGGATTTCTACTTTTTAGCCATAAAATTTCATGTGGGTCTGGTGAAGAAGTATTGTTCTTTACAAGTAATTTATGCTATGGTTTCCGAGTAGTGGTCATGTCTTCATCTACTTAGATAGAGTTCAAATTTGCATTTCCTTGTCTCCCTTTTGGAGTCCCCTCTAAATAACTTGAAGAGGAAATCTGACTTTTTCATTAGGTAATTTTGATAATTCCCATTGATCGTTGTTTAACTTTTCTAATATTTGTTTTGGCTGGTTAAAGAATGCTAAGACTATAAAGTGGGTTAAAAATAGAATGGGAAGTCAACTACAAATTGGGTTAGAATATATACATGCGTGGCATCAGTGACAACAGAAAATATTGCTTTTGATTGCTTTAAAGTTTTCACTGATTTAATTTTATGCTTCAAACTTGTTTTTCCCGAAGACAAACCTGACCACCCTTGACTATGGCATCAGTGACAGCAGAAAATATTGCTTTTGCCTGGCCATTTTATTTACTTTCATCAGTACTGAATGGTTGTCCTGCCCCAAATAAGCCTTTCTCAACATTTTATTTTATCTAGAACAATGAAAACCATGGTTGTCCTGCCCCAAATAAACAATTGATTATTATTACTACTATTTACTAAATGACGGGTTTACTTTTATTATGTTAGGCATGGTTGCTTATTGTGGTGTAGATGGTGTTGTCATTGGTTTTCAGGTAATTCTAATAATTTTATTACTACAAGGTAAAATGGCTTTGGCATATGTGCCTCCACGTAGTAAGTTTATTGGCATGTATATTGGATATATTGGAATAAGGTATTATTAAATGATTTTTTCTTCTTCTAGTTTTTTGTTTTAAAGAACTAAAAAAATGTTTTTATGAACTATGATCAAACAAGCTCTTTATTTATATAATTTTCTACAAAACTAAGAATTAATTGCTTATTTATTCCTAGACTCACTTTTTTTTTGCAAGGCTAATCATTAAGATTTTCTTTATAAAAAATCATATCAGCTATTTTTGCCTTCATTTCTTTCAATGGATTTGAATAAGGAATCAGGCAATCTCTTTATCTTTGTTCTTTTTAGTAAAAATGGAAAGTTTTATTAAATAACCCACTTAATGGAAAAATGTTGGCAACAAGAATAAATAGAGTCCAACTTTTCCCATGACTAAAGTTGGAATAAAAAGCAATTTACTTTTAATAGGGGATTTTGAAATATTTTTCAACTCACTTTTACATTATTGGAGGAGTGATAAAAATTATGAAGTGGAGTACAAATTGATAGCATGTGTTTCACTTTAAGCATTCTACATTTTTCTTATACCAAACAAGCATCAAGAATTGCCATTCCAAATGTTCTTTTTATCCTTTTTTCCACTTGCTAGCCCATGATCACCTAAAAAAATATTTGTGAGATATTTTAAATAAAATATCTGTGTATCATTATTCCTAAAAAAAATTACAGCAAACCCCAATTAAGATCCAAGCCAGACCCCAATTAAATAAAATATTTGTGTATCATTATTCCTAAAAAAATATTTGGACACTCTGAATTTTAATAACACGTTGGTAACACTTGTGAAAATTTTCAATATGTGCAGGCAAGGATCAAGTAGTGCTTGTCATAGCTTATTTGGGGATTTGTCAAGTGGATAATGGGAAAAGTTAGTTTATTTATTTCCTATTTTATATTTTGAAAAACACTGGGATGATCTTGTTATTGTTATTGTCGTGGTATGAAACTTGGTGTTATTTAATTGAATGGATGAGTTTGCTATGGTTTTGGATTTATGAATGAGTATTTCATTTATTACATGTATCTTTTAATTTCAGATATTGAAGTTATATTTATACTTGTGTGTGTTTATGTTCTCATCTTCCACACATATTCAAGTTGTATACATTGGGATTATGGGGATAGAGTATCAAACTGGGAGTAATAAAGAGGATAGGTCATTTTTTTTGAAATGACATTCTACATCGATTATTTAATAAATGATGTAAAAAATGAATATATAACATCGGTTGCAGGAAAAACCGATGTAGAAAAGAAAATATTTACATCGGTTTTTGGAAGAACCGATGTCCATTTAGTAACAACAAAAAACCGATGTTAAAAACTGCGAATGATGTTGTTGTTGTAATGATTAAATTTTTGGTAAAAGTCTTAATTATAGAGGAGACTCTGTCCAAAATTTTATAATATGTTTTCCTATTTAATTCTTTATTAAATTTTTTAAATGGGCACAAGAATGTATTTTATATATTGTAGTCCTCCTCTTTAATTTAGAATTTTCGTAAAATACCAATCTCGTGGTAATATGGATTGTGAATGAATGAGATGATATTGATGATATTGAAATTGAGATGCTATTGATGTGGTAGGTGATGTTGAAATGAGATAATGTTGATGTGGTTGATGATGTTGAAATAAAATGATATTGATGTTTAAGATGATGATATTGATGTTGTTGATGACATTGAGATGAAATGATGTTGGCAATGTCATTGTATGTTGTGGATACACATGAGGGGTGCATGACTGGATATCCCTGCAAGGAAGGGTTGGTCCCTATCCACGGTTAGTGCATTGATGAGCCCATGGCTGTATGTTGTGTATGTACATGGGGGGGTGCATGACTTATTGGATATCCTTGCGAGGAAGGGTTGGTCCCTATCCACGGTCAGTGCATTGATGGTGCCCATGTTTCATACTTTTTAATTGCATTGATGGAAATAGAATAAAGGCTTTATGTACCTATGGTTTTTATGGTATAAAAATGCGGGTACTAAGGGATCACTCGGTTTGGAATTCCCTTGTGACTCTGGCTGATCACTATGTGGGGGCAATGGCTAGTGCACGACAGGGTGACCCTGATAAACTACCGAATCATTTTCCTAAGAGAGACTATTTCCATGACAATGGTACTACATTGCATTCTGAGAGTTGAGTCAGGTGCATGCATCATTTTGAGTATAATTGATTTGAATTGTGGAAAAAAGTTGATGACTAGTTTGTTGAGTGTATGTTGATCTGATTGAATTATTGAGAGTGATTGTGGTTATTATTATTATGTTTTCTTGTTAATCATTGTCATCTGGTATTTATTAATTTGGTATAATAAACTCACCCATGCAATTTTTGTATCGTGTGGTTGGTACCTGTGATGATCACGAATCTTTGTTCGTGGGAGCAGATGAGCAGTAGTAGGTGACCTTGGAGAGAGATCCTTTTTGTTGGAGCCACCAAGCCGACTTGATAATGTTGGAATTATTTTTTGGAAAAGAGTTGTGTTTTGTTATCAACTAATTTCTTTGTTTTAGTTGGTTCCTTGATTCCTTTTTGATTGGGCATGTAAATTCAAGTCGTAAATACATGTAAAAACTAAATTAAGTTCTGACATATGAATGATATGTAATGGTTTAATATATATATATAAATATGTATTCATTTATGTATTTGTGCGTTGTTTGATAAGGGTATTACCGCGCAAAATTTACTCTCATTTTCATAATCAATGTAATGGAGTCTTCATTAAAATTGGAAATTTATACGATTAGAGTTAGTGATATTGTAGCAACGAGGTGAGTCGTTACAACTAAGGCCACTGGCCATCAAGAACATGTCCAACCTCAAGCAGTTGTTATTGCAGCAGCATCCTCCATTACTCAAACCATTGGCTTAGTTACCAGTAATGACCAATTAGGAAATTTTGTTTCAAGTTCTGATCAACTTCAAACTTTTGTGTCTGATGTCCATTCCTCTTTGGATCTTGTAGTAGGATTATCTGTCTCTAGGAATCCTGGTGTGAGTGGTGCTATTAGTAGGGAAGTTAGGAGCAATCGAATATCTGGAAGGACCAAATCATGTTAAAGGAAATGAAGTCAAAATAAGTTGAAAATGGACATCTTCTAGTTTTGGTAGTCAGCACGTCTATGTCAAGTTTTGTTTATATCTATTTAATCATATTAATAACAGGGTTGCTTTACGTCCTATTTCCCACAATGTACTTCCTAGGTTGAAGTATTTCTAGAATTTTCTAATCAAATAATTCTACCGTATGGAAACTATCATTGCTCTCCCTACTAGAAATGAGGACAATGTAATTTTCAGAAGAGACAGTGAAGAAAAGCCCACTAGAATAAGAGGACATAGGTCAGGAGAAGAACCTTAGAAACTATTTTGAAGGTATCTCCCTCCCTTTATGTAAGTGTGAACGTGTGTTCTTGTTAGACACTGGATCATCCATCACTAGATGACCTATACATCTCTTACAATTTTGATGAAAACAAAGATATAAATTTATGTTAACCAATTTGTTGCATGTAATTCGACAGGGTTGATGATTGAAAAAACACCAAAAGAAACCTATCCACAAATGGATAACTCATCTACTGTAAGAATATAGCACTCGTCCAAAGCATTCAAACAAATAGTGGAATAAGCACTTATTTGAATTATCTATTAATTCCATTTTATATGATTTTTTGTTAAAAGGAACATATTTGTGAAATTATCGTTTATTTCCTTTTATATGATTAATGGTCATATGGAGTTATAAATGATAGAAATGAAATGTTTTGATCCTATGAGAAAAAAATGCGTAGTATTCGCTTAATTCTGGAAACAAGATTCAATCTGCACAATGGTCATAACATTCAATTTCCAAGATATTCTTCAAAATTACAAGTGTCAATCCACCTATAAATACGACATGAAAGATTCAAGAACACAGATGAACGTACAGAGAAAGACAAAGAGTCATGAATTAAAAAATGAGAGAAAAGAATAGCAACTCTTGAGAAACACTCTGAGCCTAAAACATTTCATCCTTTATGTATACAACGTATCTGTGAGAGATAAAAACCTTATTATAAATCCACTCTCTGAGTGTTCTAAAGAATATATGATTCTATATCAAAGCTTTGTTTTTGAAATCCAGGAGTGGCTTAGTGAAAAAATAATAGTTAGGTGTTCTTAGATTTATGGGGAGTCTAAGGGGTGTGTTAGGAGTAGCCTTGAAAATACTTGTAAGCCATAAGTGGCAGAGAAAAGTATTTGTTGTAATCAAAGTTGATTAATTGAGCCCTTTGCTGGTTGGAAAAGGAGAGCTGGATGTAACTCAAGTTGAGTGAACCAGTATAAACGAAGTGTTCTTACTATTCTTCATTAGGTTATTGCAGTATTTCATTATCAATTACTATCACTCTTTGCACACAAGGTTTTTCATTGAAATACAAGTTTTCCACTCCTTTTAGTGTGATTTGTGATCTTTTAGTTGGCATCAGAGCCTGGCATCTCTGGTTGAGTATCTTCATAAATACAGAGGAAAGATCCTAAAGTCAAAAAGATATGGAAGAGGGATATTCTACTAATAAACCACACTATTTAAAGGCGTCAAATATGACTACTGGAAGGAATGTATGATAGCTCCTTTTGAATCTATTCATATAGATCTCTAGGACGTCGTAGAACATGACAACTACATTTGAATGGACGATTAGCTTAATGAAGTCCCCAAAATCTCTTGGGTAGATGCTAAAAAACAAAGATTCCTAATAACTCAAAAGCTCAAAACACTCATCTTTGAGCCCTCTTTCAAGAAGAATACATAAAGGTCTACAACTACAAAAGTGCTAAACAAATATTGGACACAATAACTCTGATGTATGAGGAACTTCACAAGTACAATGCAACAAACTCAGCTTGTTGACATGTAAGTATGAACTCTTAACTATGGAAAAAAGTGAAGATATACATACCATGTTTTGACATTTCCAAACCATCTTAAATGAATTATGCTATTTAACAAAACTTTTGATAATTATGGTAACATTGAAAAAATTCTAATAAATTTATCCAGGAAGTGGAGATCACATGTGATAGCATTGAGAACTGTAAAGAACCTGTACTCCATGTCCATTAATGAACTAATTGGAACCTTAAAGGTTAATGACCAGGAACTTCAACAAGATGAAGGATTTAAAAAGATAAAATCCTTGGCTCTAACAGCACAAAAAGCCAAAGCCTCTCCAACATGTAAAGAATCCTAATCCACACTAGCATCTAGAAGCTCATCCAAAGTTATCAACATTGATACATCATATAATGATGAGTCTGATGATGAAAGCTTAAACGAAGATGATCAGTTAGCCTTTATCTCAAGGAACATAAGGAACATGTGGAAGAAAAAGAGTGGATAAGACTGGAAGGGATCCAAGAAACCATATAGAGAAAGAAAGGACAAGGATAAAAGATCCATCATATGCTTTGAGTGTAAGAAGCTAGGGCACTTCAAGTCAGAATGTGATGACCTTGATAAGACAGATCACAAGAAAAGGTACTTCAAACCAAAGTACAAGAAAGTACTAATGAGCACATGGGAAGAACTAGACAACACATCGTCCGATAAGGAAATAGAAGAGGAAGAAGAAGCCAACCTCAGTCTAATAGCAAACACTGCATTAGAAGGATCAGACTCTGAATCCAATGAAGAGGTAAATATAAACAACCTTGAAACTCTTCAATTAGCATATCATGAACTTCTCTCCAACTCATCTGTTCTATCTAAAGCTTATCAAAATCTGAGAATGGACTTCAAAAGTCTTTCAAAAGATTACAAACAACTTTAAGGAAAACATGAAGTAAAGATAGATAATTCTTCAAAAATTTCCACTCAATCATGTGATGACTTTGAAAGTGTAAAGCTAAAGACAACAAAGCTTCACCTTGAAAATGAGGAAATTTGTAAAGAAAGATCTAATCTATTGGAAGACATTTAGAACTTGAAAAATCATTTAATAGGCTTGCAAAATGATTATATCACACTCAATAAACATCATGATTCCTAAATGAGGAGAAGTGTAAACTATTGAAAGAATGTTAACAAATCCATAAGAATTATGAAAACTTGGAGGCAGGTAAACATAACTTATAGGTAACTTATGGGTTGAATGGAAAGGATATAAGAAAAGCCTGAAATTCTCAAAGTATAAACTTGAACAGTATGAGGTTCTCCAAAAACAACCTCAAGATCTTATCACACCTCGTCAAGAGATAGAATTTCTAAGAGAAACTTTATCCAAATTTGTCAGAAGCATTGAGAAACTTAACAAGATGTAAAGATACAACAAATGCCCAACTGACAAGTCTGAAAGTGGATATAAATGAAAGAAGTATGTTGTTCATGAAAAAACCATAGTATGTTACTTCTGAAAATGATATGAATACTTCGCACTTAACAAAGAGGGGGGTGAATTGGTTAAACCTTGGTATATTAAAAATTTCTTTAATCAAAGTCAGAGTATCTAGGATCTTTATCACTTTTCAAAACTAAGAAACCTTATTCAATCAAGTAGCTCAGCCCCAAGGAATTTAATGAATCAAAACTGACTTTGTTGGTCAAGAAATTGAATCAATGAACAATTAAACTGAAGAGGATACAGATAGAGAATCAATACACAAACAATTTATACTGGTTCACTTCAAAACCATGAAGCTACATCCAGTTTCTTCCAACCAACACTAGGTTAGAGTTCCATTATTATAATTTTCAGTTCTTATAATCAATTACAATGTCTCCCTTTATCAACCTAGATAAAGTACAGAATTCTAAAACCCTATTAGATTCTAAGAGACAAGAACCTGAGAACACTACTCAGTTCTTCCACCTAGAGAACCCTTCTCTAGTTACAAGCAAGAACTTAATTACAATAGCCAAATTACAAAGAAAAATCAAAACGAAAATTATAACCAGATTAAGGAGAGAAACAACCTAATGATCCAAAGTATGCAATGCAAAATGAAGTTACCAGATCATGTTGAATGATTAAAAGACACTAAGCACAGCTTTCCTTAATCTTGAAATGATTTCAATCTCCAAGAATGACTTAAACACACATGATCAATGCACAATGGAGCAAGACACAATTAAACCTTGGAAAATGCTTTAGAATGCTCATAAGACTGTTTAAGCTCAGAAAATACATATGGGTAATGTTCCACAAAGTTATCAAAGCAGTTGAGCATCAATCCTATTTATAACAGAATGTTGTAACTGTCTGCAATCGATTAAACGCGCCATATAATCGATTAAAATGCTTAAGTAATCGATTAAGTCACCACTTTAATTGATTAAAGTGTTCATGAGTTTTCTAGGTTTGAGCAACGAGAAAATTAATTGATTAATACGAGCTGTAATCCATTATTCCAGTAGAACTGCATTTCATAAAAGCTTGTGTAATCGATTACGAGAAATGGTAATCAATTATTACAGTGCAACATGTTTTTCTTAATGCATTATATAATCGATTACAATTCCTGGTAATCGATTATTCCAGTGTAACAAGTTTTTCTTAAAATGTTGTGTAATCGATTACGAATACTGGTAATCGATTATTCCAATAGAACCATGTTTTCTAAAAGGCTTATGTAATCGATTACATTACTTGGTAATCGATTAAAGTGTTCATGAAAGCTTTTCCAGTTTTGAAAATGAAGCAGATAATCGATTAATATGCTGTGTAATCGATTATTACAGTGCACTTTGCATTTTTCCAAAAACAATTGAATCAGTTAAAAACTTAGTTGAATTATCAAAGCCTTGTGATTTTTATGAAACCAATTAATTTAATTATGGATTAAATGAATGCAATGCACTTTGGATCACCATAATTGCTTTTCTTTTACGCATTTCACACTAAATTATCTTCAAGGTATCTATTGCATGTTGAAAGCTCAAAACCAATGCTTGAATCAAAGTTCCTTTGTATTCTTTAAGTAGCTCCCCCCGAATCCAACAATCTCCCCCTTTTTGGCTTTGAACATGCCAAATCTTTAATTGATTACCAGTTGGACTTGAAGTTAATTGAGGAACCAAATTGGGAAAGGCTTGAGCTTCACAAACCTGAAAATTTTCCAATTCCTTTGGCAAGAACAAGTGTTAAAAGCATCTGTGATTCATTCAGCATTCATTTACAAGATTTTGGGAACTCAGCTCCCCATAAATTTCACAATCCATTCAAGTCGAATTTTGGGCACAACTTTAAATAGAAAACAGGGTAGAACAGAGTAAGTGGCAGAGCATGTCTAAAATCAATTATTTCTCCCCCTATTTTGCTTATCAAAGTCAAGAACGTATAATGTATAGCAACTAAGGATAAGAGAGAAAACAAATTTCATTCATTAGAAATGGAAATGCAGTACATTGATAAAAATGAAAATAGAAAAGAAACATAATAACAGAGTAAAATAAAGCATGAAATCCTAGAAGCCTATTCCTCATTTCCAGAGTAGTCAAGGATGATCCTAGCTTCTATGGTTTCAATTCTAGATCTAATTTCTTCAAGGGTTGTATTGGTCTCAGCCCTATGTTTATGATGGAGTGATAGCATGGCATCTATCTTTTGAATCATTAAGGATTCAAAAGGGTTGTAGGTAGGTGCAAGAGGAGCAACATATTCATCATCATCATCATCATCATCTTCAGCATCATCTCCTTGCTCAGGGGCAGGAAGTGGTTGTCCAACCATTTGCCATCCAAGAGGGGTCTTGGTCATCCCCAATTTTGTGAGATGCTTCTCCTTGATGAGGTTGTTGCTAGAGTTGGTATTGTCAACCACCTCATTAGAAACATCCACTTGGAAGCATTCAATGAACCTTGATATGAGGACAGCATATGGGAAAGGGTAGTTCATTAACCTCTTAGATTTTAACATAATCTCCTGGAGAACAAGTATCCATTTCATCTTAATGCCATTCTTCAAGGCATAGACAAGTTGTAGATCATCATCAGTGGCTTGGGCATGGTTGGTTGCTCTAGGGGTGAGGATGTAGGTGATGATGTAATGGAGAAGTCTATCCTCATGAGTCATGGGTCCAGTGCTTAGCCTAAGCCTCAACCTCATTTGAGGATCAAGAAGCATCCTCCTATAGGTATCAATCCTATTGTACCCACCCACTTCTTCTTCAAACCTCCTCTCACCATCAAAAGTGAGGCCAGCAACCTCTTCCCATATTTCTTGGGTTATTTCTATGGCTACCCCATTGACTTGGGTTATGATTGTCCTTTCCATTGAGAATTTGGCACAAGTATAGAATACCTTGACCAATTTAGGGTAAAACATGCCCTTCATCTCCACAAATTTCCTAAGACCTTGGGGTTCTATGTAGGTAGGAAACTGGAAACCCTCATTGCTAAACCAGTCTAGGGAGAGGTATTTAGGAGGACCTATGAGTTTAGTAGCATTGAATTGAAGGTAGGTCATCTTGTCTTGCTCATTGGAGAACCAATAATCTAGTCTATTGGCTGCTGGGTTAGAGGATTCAGCTTTTCTTTTGGAGGATCTTGGTCTTTTGGGTGCAGACATGGTTTCAGAAGAAAAGAAAGCTTAAGACAAGGTTTCTAACCCTAAGAGAAGAAAGCTTAAAACGTACATAAATGCTTAAGGAGGAAGGATGAGTAAGGTGTGACTTCTGCACAAGACATAGGCTGTATTTATAGAAGAATTTAGGCTCCAAGTTTTGAATTTGAAAATGAGAAACAGTTACCATGCATTAACCACACAATTGAAGGCTCAGAGGTTTTAAAATTTGAATTTGGTAGCAGTTGGGCTGTTACAATTTCCAAGAAAATCTGTCAGATTTGGTAGAATCTCCTGTAACTCCAGATTTAATCAATTATTTTCCATGTGTAATCGATTAATTCTTCACAAAATTAAGTTTTAGAACGTACACTAATCGATTAATTCGTAAGCTAATTGATTATTTCATAATAGTATAGTTGAGGAAGAAGCATTGTAATCGATTATCACAGTGTGAAGACAGATTTCAATGAGTTTCAAAGCAATTTAATCAATTATTCTGCAAGGTAATCGATTATTCCAGTGGGAGTGATAATTTGTAAAACATTTGGAAGCTTGTGTAATCGATTATTTCGTTGGTTTAATCGATTATTCCAGTGGAATGAATTTTCTGAAAAAGGAATTCTATGTAGAATAATCGATTATTTCACTTGTGTAATCGATTACATAAGCTAAAACTTCAATCCCAATGGCTTTTTAAATTAATTTAATCAATTATCCCGAAACTTAATCGATTATCACAGTGGAATATGCAGATTGAATGGTTCTTATGCAGCACAACTTTAATTTTTCAAATGCTACTGATTATTAAGCAAACATTCAAGTATTTCTCATGGTTTGGCACAACTCAAGCATGTTAGCAAATATTAGATTCATCCAGAATGCCTAACATGTTTCTTAGAGTGTAAAATCTATCTCTATCCAAAGGTTTTGTAAATATATCAACCAATTGGTTGTTTGTATCAACAAAATCAATCTTGATATTACATTTCTGCACATGGTCTCATAGAAAGTGATGTCTTATTTCAATGTGCTTGGTCCTTGAGTGCATAACAGGATTCTTTGAGATATTGATGGCACTTGTGTTGTCACACAGCAGGGGTATCTCCTTAAGATCAACTCCAAAATCTTGTAATTGTTGTTTTAACCATAAGCTTTGTGCACAGCAACTCCCAATTAAGATATATTCATCTTCAGCTGTTGACAAAGCCACACAAGATTGTTTCTTGCAATGCCAAGATATGAGTGAGCTTCCAAGGAGATGACAAGTACCACTTGTGCTTTTCCTATCAAGTTTACATCCTGCAAAATCAGAGTCAGAATATCCAATAATATTGATTGGTGCACCTTTAGGATACCATAGCCCAACTTTTGGTGTTGCCTTGAGGTATTTGAGGATTCTCTTGACTGCTGTAAGGTGAGATTCTTTTGGATTTGCTTGATATCTTGCACACAAGTAGACACTTAGCATTATATCAGGCCTACTAGCAGTAAGGTACAACAAGGAACCAATCATTCCCCTGTATTTGGATTCATCAATACTTTTGCCTTTGTCATCTATGTCAAGATAAGTAGAAGTTGCCATAGGTGTTGCAGCATCCTTGCAACTTTCCATTTCAAACTTTTTAATCATCTCTTGACAGTACTTTGATTGAATAAGGAAAGTTCCACTGTTTAATTGCTTGACTTGTAGTCCCAAAAAGAATGTGAAGTCACCCATCATTGACATCTCAAATTCTCCCTACATAGTAGTTGAAAATTCTCTGCACATTGATGTGTTAGTTGAACCAAAAATTATGTCATCAACATAAATTTGAACTAATAGTATATCATTTCCTTTTCTTTTTATGAACAAGGTTTTATCAACTTGACCTCTTATGAAAGATTGTTCAACCAGAAATTTACTTAACCTTTCATACCAAGATCTAGGAGCTCATTTCAAACCATACAATGTTTTCCTTAGTTTGTAAACATGATTTGGATGTTTATAATCAATAAATCCAGGAGGTTGTTCTACATAAACTTCCTCTTCAATGTATCCATTTAAGAAAGCACTTTTGACATCCATTTGAAACAATTTGAAATTCATCAAACAAGCATATGCAAGCAATAACCTAATGGCTTCTAATTTGGCTACTGGAGCATAAGTTTCATCATAGTCAATGCCTTCCTCTTGGTTGTATCCCTTAGCAACCAATCTAGCTTTGTTTCTTACTATGATTCCACTTTCATCCAGCTTATTTCTAAAAACCCATTTAGTGCCAATAGGTTTATGAGTTGATGTTCTAGGGACTAACTCCCAAACTTCATTTCTTTTGAATTGATTCAACTCATCATGCATAGCCATTAACCAATGTTCATCTAATAATGTTTGATCAATACTATTTGGTTCAATTTGTGATACAAAAGCCATGTCACAACAGAGATTTTTTAATGAGGATCTAATAGAAACTCCCTTTGAAACTTCACCAGTGATGTTATCAAGGGAAAGATCTCTTGTTGTTCTCCAATCTTTAGGTACATGTCTAGGTGATGATTGTTCTGTTTCAGTCCTTGGTTCTTCCTTTTCATTCATCAATGAGTCATTTAATTGAATGAATTCTTTCATAGGACCTGCATCAATGTCACACTACTTTTCCTCTTTAGAGGGATTAGATTCATCACAAATAACATGAATAGATTTTTCCATGCATAATGTTCTTTTATTGAAAACTCTATATGCTTTGCTTTGCAGTGAATATCCAAGAAAAATGGCTTCATCAGCTTTGGCATCAAATTTTCCAAGTAATGCTTTGCCATTATTTAACACAAAACACTTGCAGCCAAAAGTTCTCAAATGGGAAATGTTTGGTTTTCTACCCTTGTATAGCTCATAAGGAGTTTTCTTTAAAATAGGCCTTATTAGCAATCTATTCAAGGTGTATCAAACTGTACTTACTGCATTAGCCCAAAAATGTTTAGGCAAATTAGTCTCATTAAGAAGAGTTCTAGCACCTTCTTCAAGGGATCTATTTTTCCTCTCCACAACACCATTTTGTTGAGGTGTTCTTGGAGCTGAAAAATTGTGGTTGATTCCATTTTCTTCACAGAATTTTTCAAAATGTTCATTTTGGAATTCTCCACCATGATCACTTCTTATTGAGACAATTTTGCTTCCTTTTTCATTTTGAGAAAGTTTGGCCATTTTTCTAAATGCATTGAAAGCATCACTCTTGGATCTCAAAAACAAAGTCCATGTAAATCTAGAGTAATCATCAACAATGACAAGTCCATAGTAATTTCCACCCAAACTCATAGTTCTAGAAGGACCAAACAAATCAATGTGTAGTAATTCAAGTGGTCTAGAGGTGGAAACAACATTTTTGCTTTGAAAAGAGATTTTAGTTTGGTTCCCCTTTTGACATGCATCACAAAGTTTGTCCTTTTCAAACTTGAGTTTTGGTAAACCAATCACTAAGTCTTTTTTTTTCTAATAAGTTTGTTCATGTTGTGCATGTTGATGTGACTAGCTCTCCTATGCCATAACAATGATTCATCGATTTTACTAATTAAGCAAGAAGTGTTATGAATGTATGCATGATCTATAGAAAGTAAGTAGATATTACCTTTCTTTTTACCTATGTGAATTATTTCACCATTTTGGCCATCACATATCATACAACAATTCTTATTGAATGAAATTTTAAAACCTTTGTCACATAGTTGGCTTATGCTTAGAAGATTGTTCTTAAAACCATCCACATAAAGAACATTGTTAATCTTGGTATTAAAGCTATCTCCAATGTTGCCTTCACCAATGATCTTACCCTTGTTATTATCTCCATAAGTGACAAAGCCTCCATCTTTAGGAACAAGATTTGTGAGCAAAGACTTGTCACCCGTCATATGTCTAGAGCATCCACTATCAAGATACCATAAAGAGGATCCAACTCTAAGACATATCTGCAAAAATTAAATCAATTTATGAAAGAAGGTACCCAATTGAGGTTGGGTCCATAGGGGTTAGTGACTTTCTTTTTCTTTTCACCCAAATGCACTCTCCATTTGGCACATAAAATCTTCTTGCAAAGCATTTATAGGATGTGTGTCCTCTCTCCATACAATAGTTGCAAATAACAGCTCTTAGTGATTTTCTAAAGAAAGCATTTTGATTGATCCTTAACTTCTTTTTATTTTTCTGTTTTGGGGCACAAATATTGTCTTTTGGACAAATTTAGAGTTTGGTTTATACCCCAATCCAGAAGTATCTCCAGCATATTTTTGTATACTAAGCATTTCATTGAGATCAAATTTCCCTTTGTACAGCTTTTGCAAGAGATCAATCAAATTGTTATTCTTTGAAAGTAGCTGCATATATTTCTCTTCTTGATTAATTCTATACTCATCAAAGACCTTTTGCAACATATCATATTTTTCAACACTTGTAGAAGAAGAAGCACATACACAACCATTTGATTTGTAACTTGAAACAAGTTTTTCATTTTCTTCTCTCAAGTTGCAAATCTCAGCTTGTAGTTCAATAATCTAACCAAGATGATCTTCAATATTCTTTCTAAGCTTATTGTTAGATTTTGAAAGCTTTTGTGCCTCTTTATGCATTTCTTGAAAAGCATTAATAGCTTGATCAAGTTCAAAATTTACCTCATCCTTTTCACTCAAGAGATCATCATCATCTTCATTGACAATGGATGTAAGACACATGTTTGCTTCCTCAATTTCAGTGGAGGATTCTGAAGTTGTTGAGTCATTGTCTTCCCAAGCTATGTATGCTCTTCTAGACTTCCCTTCCTTCTTTGCTTTGTTGTCCCCTTGTTGCTTCTTCAAGTAGATTGAGCATTCAGACTTGATGTGGCCAGGTTTCCCATATTCAAAGCATGTAAAGTTGCTATCAATCTTCTTGTTGCTGTTGTTGTTGTTGTTGTTGTTGTTGTTGTTGTTGTTTTTGGAGTTTCTTGAGAATCTTTTACCCTTATTTTTCTTTAAAAACTTGTTGAACTTTTTGACTATTAAGTTCAAGTTTTCCTCATCTTCCTTATCACTTGATTCTTCCTCTTTTTCCACTTTAGATGTTGCAGCTTTTAGAGTATTTCCTTTGCCTTTGTTTTTTGCATCTTCAACACAAGTTAGTTGAGACAATTCTAATTCATATTCAAGTAGCTTACCAAAGAGTGCAGCCATTGACATCTTGGACAAGTCCTTGGATTCTTTGATTGCTGTCACCTTTGGTTGCCAAGATCTAGTGAGACACTTCAAGATCTTGATGTTTAGTTCCTCAACATCAAAAGTCTTTCCAAGTCCCAAGAGATGATTGACAATGTGTATGAATCTTGTTTGGAGCTGGGAAATGCTTTCATTTGTGTTCATCTTAAACATTTCATACTCATGGATCAATGAATGCTTCCTTGATCTTCTTACTTCTTCAGTTCCTTCATGAGTAATCTCCAACATCTCCCACATCTCCTTAGCACTTGTGCATCTAACTGTTCTAAAAAATTCATCAGAGGAAAGTGCAGAGGTTATCATGTTTTTGGCCTTAAAGTCATATTGAACAACCCTTTTTTCAACATCATTCATCTCATCCCATTCTTTCGGAATCATATCATTACCAACTGTTTTGATGAGCACCACAGGACCTTTCTCTATTGCATTCCAAACACCTGGGTCATTTGATTGAATAAAGATCTTCATCCTATTTTTCCAAAAACTGAAATTCTCCCCTTAAAAAAAAAAGAGGTATGTTTAAAGAAGCACCTTTCGTGAAAGTTTTTTGTGAGGTATTCATTTTGAAAGAAAATAGTGATCTTGAGTAACTTTCAAGAACCAGCTCTGATACCAATTGAAAATGATATGAATACTTCACACTTAACCAAGACGGGGGAGGTGAATTGGTTAAACCTTGGTATATTAAAAATTTCTTTAATCAAAGTCAGAGTTTCTAGGATCTTTATCACTTTTCAAAACCAAGAAACCTTATTCAATCAAGTAGCTCAGCCCCAAGGAATTCAATGAATCAAAACTGACTTTGTTGCTCAAGCAATTGAATCAAGAAACAATTAAAATGAAGAGGATACAGATAGAGAATCAATACACAAACAATTTATACTGGTTCACTTCAAAACCATGAAGCTACATCCAGTTTCTTCCAACCAATACTAGGTTAGAGTTCCATTATTATAATTTTCAGTTCTTACAATCAATTACAATGTTTCCCTTTATCAACCCTAGATAAAGTACAGAATTCTAAAACCCTATTAGATTCTAAGAGACAAGAACCTGAGAACACTACTCAGTTCTTCCACCTAGAGAACCCTTCTCTAGTTACAAGCAAGAACTCAATTACAATAGCCAAATTACAAAGAAAAATCAAAACAAAAATTACAACCAGATTAAGGAGAGAAACAACCTGATGATCCAAAGTATGCAATGCAGAATGAAGTTATCAGATCAGGTAGAATGATTAAAAGACACTAAGCACAACTTTCCTTAATCTTGAAATGATTTCAAGCTCCAAGAATGACTTAAACACACATGATCAATGCACAATGGAGCAAGACACAATTAAACCCTTGGAAAACACTTTAGAATGCTCACAAGACTATTTAAGCTCAGAAAATACATATGGGTAATGTTCCACAAAGTTATCAAAGCAGCTGAGCATCAATCCTATTTATAACAGAATGTTGTAACTGTCTGTAATCGATTAAACGCGCCATATAATCGATTAAAATGCTTAAGTAATCGATTAAGTCACCACTTTAATCGATTAAAGTGTTCATGAGTTTTCTGGGTTTGAGCAACTAGCAAATTAATCAATTAATACGAGCTATAATCGATTATTCCAGTAGAACTGCATTTCATAAAAGCTTGCGTAATCGATTACGAGAAATGGTAATCGATTATTACAGTGCAACATGTTTTTCTTAATGCATTATATAATCGATTACAATTCCTGGGAATCGATTATTCCAGTGTAACAAGTTTTTCTTAAAACGTTGTGTAATCGATTAGGAATACTGGTAATCGATTATTCCAGTAGAACCATGTTTTCTAAAAGGCTTATGTAATCGATTACATTTCTTGGTAATCGATTAAAGTGTTCATGAAAGCTTTTCCAGTTTTGAAAACGAAGCAGATAATCGATTAATATGCTGTGTAATTGATTATTACAGTGCACTTTGCATTTTTCCTAAAACAATTGAATTAGTTTAAAAACTTAGTTGAATTATCAAAGGCTTGTGATTTTTATGAAACCAATTAATTTATGGATTAAATGAATGCAATGCACTTTGGATCACCAGAATTGCTTTTCTTTTACACATTTCACACTAAATTATCTTCAAGGCATCCATTGCATGTTGAAAGCTCAAAACTAATGCTTGAATCAAAATTACTTTGTATTCTTTAAGTAGTTCCCCCTGAATCCAACAAATTCCACAGAAAGGTTGGAAACGTAACATCCAAATGTAGTCATCTACCAAATACTAGATCGTCCAATGCTTTCATAACTAAACGAAACAACCCAAGAAAATTTAGGTACCTAAAGAGAAAATAATTAATGTTACAAATATATTCGATCACAACAAAGACACACCAATCATTGTACCTAGACAGTGGTTGCTCACATCACATGATAAGAGAAAAATTATGTTCCAATGATTGACTCCCATGCATGGTGGAACAATCACTTTCGGAGAAAATTAGAAGGGAAGATAACAGGAGTAGGAAAGATAAGTATTGATCCCTATCCTCTCATTGATAATGTATTGTTTGTTAAAGGGCTTAAACACAACCTACTTTGTTTAAGCCAATAATGTGATAGTGGATTTGATGTTTCCTTTAGCAAAGATGGGTGTGCGTGCAACACAAAAAGGGGATCCAATTTTTCACTACTAAAAGGAAAGGAAATCTTTAGAAGATTAATCTTAGTAAACTATTAAATCAAAATGTAACATGTCTATTATCTATCTAAGAAAACACTAGGTATGGAATGAGAAACTTGGACATGCAAGCTTGAGGTTAATCTCGAAATTGCAAAACATGGCCTTGTGAGAGGTTTACCAAGGATGTCATACAAAGATGATTTACTTTGTGACGCTCGTCAGAAGGGGAAACAAATTAAAACCTGCTTTTCAAGAAAAAAACTTAATTTCCACCAATACCACTTTAACAGTTACATATTGATCTATTTGGTCCAACTAGAAAAACCTTTGTCGGTGGAAATAAATATGGTCTGGTAGTAGTGGATGATTACTCAAGATGGACATGGGTTATGTTTCTTGCTCACAAGAATGAATCCTTTGAGGTGTTCTTTAAATTCTGTAAAAGAGTTCAAAATGAAAAAGGAATATGCATTACTTCAATAAGAAATGACCATGGTGGAGAGTTTGAAAATGAGAGCTTTCATCTATTCTATGAAGAAATTGGAATTCTTCATAATTTTTCTACTGCTAGAACACCTCAACAAAATGGTGTTATTGAGAGAAAGAATAGATAATTGCAAGAAATGGCCAAGATTATGTTCAATGACAACTCTACAACTAAACATTTATGAGCTGAAGCAATGAATACTTCATGTTATTTACAAAACAAGATTTATATAAGACTTACTCTAGAAAGGACTCCTTATGAACTAGTGAAAGGATGAAAACCCAACATTTCATACTTTCATCCTTTTGGATTCAAGTGCTTTATTCTTAATACTGAGGACAAGTTAGGAAAGTTTGATTCTAAGTGTGATAATGGAATATTACTTGGATGCTCTGAAACATCTAAGGCATATAGAGTTTACAACTCTAGAACCTCACTACCTTAGTTGTGGAAGAAGCTATTCATGTAAGATTTAATGACAGGAAGCCTGATATAAAAATATTAGAGCTTGAAGAATCTTTTGCAAATATAAGACTGGACGAAGGTATTGGACCACTAACAGAACAACATTCAGGACCATACGCATCCAATCAAGCAACAAAACAACCTCAAGAAGAAAGAGAACCAAATGGATGAATCCTAAGGAAGAACCATCTAGAAAATCAAATCCTTGGAGATCTATCAACCAAAGTCCAAACAAGAGGATCTATTAGAAAACAAGGTAACATAACTCTCATTTCATAGGTGGAGCCCAAACACATTGATGATGCTATGGAAGATGAGAATTGGGTAAGATCCATGCAAGAGAAGCTTGAATAATTCCAAAAAAATGACATCTAAAAACTTGTAGAACTACCACAAGGAAAGAAAGCAATAGCTACTGGTAGGTATTCAGAAAAAAGATGGATGACGTAGGTAAGGATGTGAGAAACAAGGCAAGATTAGTTGCCAAAGGCCACTCACAACAAGAAGGTATAGAATATAGAGAAACCTTTGCTCATGTTGCTCATCTAGAGGCAATACGTATTTTACTTTCATTTGCAACTCATACAAAAATGAGACTATATCAAATGGACATAAAAACTACATTTCTCAATGGAGTAATACAATAATAAGTATATGTAGAACAACCCCCCTGGGTTTGAGAGTACCACTTTTCAACACCATATTTTTAAACTCTATAAAGCATTGTATCAACTTAAGCAAGCTCCAAGAGTTTGGTATGAACGTTTAAGCTCATTTCTTGTAAACAATGGCTTTGAAAAAGGAAATGTGAATACACTCTATTCCACAAAAACTATGAATCCCATTTTATATTAGTTCAAATTTATATGGATGACATTATATTTGATGCCACTAATGAGCCTCTCATTAATGATTTCTTTAAGTTAATGCAGGCTGAATTCGAAATGAGTATGATGGGGGAACTAAAATTCTTCTTAGGACTATAGATAAAATAAACCAACAATGGAATTTGTATCCATCAAACGAAGTATGTCAAAGAACTTATCAAGAAGTTCAAGTTGGAAGATGCAAAAGAAATGAAAACTCCTATGCACCCAACAACATGTCTTGAACTAGACGAGGAATCCAATAAAGTGGATAACTCTCAATACAGAGCTATGATTGGATCCCTACTATATCTAACTATGTCTAGACCAGACATATTGTTCTATGTTGGACAATGTGATAGATTCCAACAAGACCCAAGGGAAGTTCACTTAATTTCTATTAAAAGGATATTTAGATATTTAATTGGAACTTCTAATCTTGGCCTTTACTTTACGTATAGCAAGGAATTAAGGTTGATTAGTTACTGTGATGTTGACTATGTTGGTGATAAAATTGAAAAAAGAGGCACTAGTGGAAGCTACCACATCATTGGTGGAAGCCTAGTCACTTGGATCAACAAAAAACAAGGATCAATAGCAAGTTGTTGCACTCAACTGATATGGATCAAGAATCAACTAGAAGACTACAATATATATGAAGACAACATACTTATCAACTATGATAATAAGGCTACAATAAGTATCTCTAAAGAACCTACCTTGCATTTATGAGCCAAGCATATAGAAATTAAACACCACTTTCTAAGAGTCCATGTTCAAAAGGGAACAATGGAACTACAGTTTGTACCCATTGATACTCAGCTTGCTGACATTCTTACAAAAATCCTTCCTGAAGAAAGGTTAATTCTGTTAAGAGATCAACTCAAAATGGCTTAGTATTGATTAATGTCTAAATGCCTCACAAGTCGGATTTTGCATCCAGAGAACACATCATCCAATGGCCATACATACATGCATGACTGGTGACTACGAGTGGATGAGGGATATTTTGAAAACTCCATATCTTATTAAAACATAGTGTTTTGACTGGTGAGCGATCCTTGAGTAAAAGGCCACATTAAATATCTTTTAAGAGCCCAAAGAAAACCGCTTATATTCCTTTTTATACTCCAAGAAATCAGGGCAACGATCTATCTTCATAACCTTTGCAATAAACTTCAATACTCTTTCAAGAAAACCTTCATAACACCATAATCTCTCTTCTCTAGTCACATGTTAAACTCCAGCAAAAACACTACTCCTGCCACCACCACTATCACAACTGACACCACACTATTTACAGTGATGGAGAACTTATTGCTCACGTCGAACACTACTTTAACATCAGCATGCTAAAAGGTATTACCCTTAACATATAGCATATTCTACTTCGCTATGGAATTTGCGGTTACTTCAACGACCCTCAGATGATATATACCAAAACTTATTAGAATTTTAGTGGAATTCACAAATGAAGGACTTGAAGACCATTGTGTATAAGGTTATCAGAAAAGAGGTCGTGTTGTCCATGGACACCATCGCTTAAGTCACTAGGTGCATCGGAGAAGGAAGCACATCCCAGGAAGATTGGGAGAAGACCTATGATAGCCACATCCCAAAAGATCTCTATGGGAAGAACATCAAGGAGGCAGATGGGAAGAAAAAGGTACAGTACAACCTTTTGCGTGACATGGTCAAAATATGGTCCAACATCACTTAGAAGAGTTTCATGCACAAAGTAGGTTCAAAAGACTCTGTGTTTGACTTACACAAATTTGTGTTCTTCCATATGATGGAAGAGATTCCATTCGACCTTCCACACACGGTCTACATCAAAATTCTTAGGAACATGAAGACCCTGGGAGGAGTCGACGACATCCACTATGCCACCCTCATTAACAAACTCCTATGGGAACACCAGATATTCCATGTTTCTGAGAGACTAGACGAGGACTCCAAGCACTCCATCATGAGCAAGGTAACCTTTGTTGCTAGACGGTTACACTTTAGTGTTAGTAACCTAAAGGCAATGAAGGTTGACATTAAAATAAACAGGCACATCCCTCCTTTGGCTTATGAAGATAAAGCTCTGGAGACCTTTGGGCTTGCTAAAAAGGTTCAAAGAATCCTTCAAAAGTAGTAGGGCAGGGTCCAGAACTAGAAGCAAGCCCAATAAGAAAAGGAAAAAAAGAAGAAGAAATTGTGTCCAAGGAGTAATAGAACAAACACATGACGAGTGCAGACCCTCTCATCTAGTGTAGTCCCAAAAGACTCATCCAAAAACTACTCCAGTCAAGAGAATTCAAAGGCAAATCACTGAGCAGGCTACAAAGGCTCAGAGGCTAAGGGATATGAGTGAAATAGAGGGTGAAAGCAAAAATATGGTGCTAGTCTTAACACCCAAGGAACGCATCAAGATCCTAACCTCTAAAGGCTCTAGTTCATCTGATAATGAGGCAACACCAACTCCCACTCCACAGCCATCTAGTCCACCACTAATACAGACTCATAAGCCTCTCTCTCCAATCAACACATCCAATATTTTAGTACTTGGATCCACATGGAGAAAAAAATGGGGACCATGGGTCCAACAAACAAGGGAAGAGATTTCTCACAGGAAGTTCCCCGGTTCCTTCCTCACAAGGAATTAGCTGAACCACTGCCTTAAGCAAGATATTGTCCAAAGTCTACGTATGAAACCCATCCATAAACAACATGAGGTAGCAACTCCACCTCAATGGATGCGAAATGAGTATGTTCATACTCCATCTACTGAATATGTAACGACCCACCTCGTAGCTACGATATCACTACTCTAAACGTATAATTTTCAAATTTTAAATGAAACTCTATTAATTTGATTAAAAAAATGACGATAGATTTTTTGCGATAATACACTCAAAAAATGCACAAATACATAAATAAATACATTTATATAAATTTTAAACCATTACATATCATTCACATGCCAGATCATAATTCAATTTTTACATATATCCGAGTCTGGAATTTACATGCCCGATCAAGAAAATCAAGGAACCAATTAAGAAAGAATTCATAACAAAACACAACTTTCTCCCAAACTAAATTCCAATGTTATCACATCGGTTTGGCAGCTCCAACAAAAGAATCTCCCTCCAACATCACCTACTGTTGCTCATCTGTTCCCACGAACCAATGTTTGTGATCATCACAGGTACCAACCACACACTACAAAATTCCAAGGGTGAGTTTATTATACAAGATCAACAAGAACCAGATGATAATGACTAGCAAGAAACATCATCTCTCATCAATTTCATCATCAACATAAACATTATCTCTCATCAATGTCATCATCAACATCAACATCATTTCATCTCAATGTCGTCATCAACATCAACATCATGTCATATCAATGTCATCATCAACATTAACATCATCTCATATTAATATAATCACCAACATAATCTTATTTCAATATCATCAACATCACAATCAATTGCATTCCACATATACATATATAACACATGCCTCGGATTCACATTCCCCAAGTCTTTAGACAACACAAATCTCATACATTCACAATCCATAATACCACGAGACTGATATTTTAGGAAAATTCTAAATTAAAGAGAAGAACTATAATATACAAAACAAATTCTTATGCCAATTTAAAATTTAATAAAGAAGTAAATAGGAGAACAAATTATAAAATTTAGGACAGGGCCTCCTCTGTAATTAACACTTTTCCCAAAAAAATCTAATCATTACAACAATAATATCATTCACCATTTAATTCATCAATAACAAATATATCGCATCTCATTAGTTTAAAACACAATTTTTCTTGAAAACTAGCATGCAACAGGACAGACATACATCTCCATAATTGGGTTCCCTGACCCCAACTAGGATAGCAAAAGCTATAAACATACAATAAACTCCACTTACCTATCTATGTCCCTCTATTAGCTCCTTGTAGCGTCATTTTGAGATCTCAAGTTCACGTACTTTGGTCCAAACACAGAGCTCTATATACCAAATCAAAGATAATTTCGTATAGATTTCAAAGACAAGGTTTATATTAACACTCGGGGTCAAATACCCATTCAAATTTAAAAGGGGCTAAAATGATGTTTTGGAGCCTACATAAAAAGACGTCATTTTGAAATTTTGATCACACTAATGTGACTGGGGTTCAACAATGGTCATGAGAATGACATCGATATTATAAAAAGATAACTTTTACAATGTCTCATTTTCAAAGGGTTTTCAAAGGAAATGTAAAAAATCTAATAACGGTACCCAAGTCACAAAAGATACTAAGAGAGGTTCAAATTGGCTAGGAGAAGGCATAGAAAACACGATTACCTCGAAGAAACCGCGAAGGGAGGATTGGAGGCTCCGTTCTCTACCAAATCCTCGAGTTGAGTTTTGAAGATTCCGCTCTGATTAAAGTGTTCCTATCCATGCGGTGGTTCGATGGCAAGCAACTATGGCTCGTGGTGGTCACCGATTGTCCTGGGTGGTGGAGGAAGAGGGTTGAAGGCTTAGGTGAGTGTTTTAAAGAAGAATAAGAGTGAAAATGTGTGGTTTCAAGTGAAAAAATATATGCCCAGGTGAGCTGACCCAATTTTAAAACATTTCACTGCTTCTGTGCAAAGCTAATATTTCACGCTTCATATGTTACAATTTACATACATGGGTTATGAGCCTACCTTTCAAATTTGAAAGTGATCCAATGGTTAACCAATCCAGGATCATGATTTTACCGAAACAAGTTTTGGGTCAAACTATAAATCACACAATTCTAACATAGATCAAACAAACTTCACATAACCTACGATCCACACCAAATAGTTGCTCAACGATAATTTACACAACACTTCAAATAATCCAAACTAATCAAATAATTAAATAACACAATAAATACATCAAAACATCTATTTTCAGTTATCAAAATTTTAGGGTGTTACAAAATATGTTGTGTTGCCTCCAGATGCTATAGTGGCTGTGGATACCCCCTCCTGGATGAGACCATTGTATCCCAACCTGGTTAGGAAGAGTCATCGGTAGTTACCTAATGGTACCAATAGAACCACTCATCCATCACCTACAGCAGCTAAGGAGAAGTAGAGGCAAGAAACCAAGTCCAGTCATTTATTCAAGAAGGCATCCAAACTCACTCCGCCTGCAACAATTCACAGTGTGGATCCCTGATAAGCGTTTGTCGTGTGGCTTCAAAACAATTAAACTAAGCTAATTCTGTAGCACAGGATTAACCTAGGTCGACTCAGAGACACAATCAATATGGTTCCAACTTCAATTCACTAGTAAATAATGGGGGGATTTTTATCAAACAGTTTGTATGCGCTAAATGAAAATTGCAAAAACACAAACTACGATTAAAGATTAATGCAGAAACTAACAGAATTGATAACAAGTAATGTAAAACAGATTAAAGAGCATCAATCCAATTCACCAAACCAAGCTATTCGAATCATCATCATTCTCAGAAATTTATCCTATTGTGAAAGTTCATTCAATTTCATTAGGAGCAGTTCAATCGAATTAACCCCGAAATTAATTGAAACCACAAACCCTAATTGAAATATCATCCAATTAATCTGTGCTTTATATTCGAAATTAGGACATGAATCCATAACCTAATCCACTTTCAACTCTAAACGCATTCATAATCATGAAAACAGAATAGCAATTGAAGAAGAAAGTGAACATTCACACAGAATTCGAAATACTAAACCAGAACTCAAATTCTCCTCTTGCTTGGATTGGATCCTTGGATTGAGTGATTATTTAGCCTTCTATGATGATCACCAAGGAAAGCCCCATGAAGTAAGTGCAGAAAAATGGAAGAATAGCAAAATGGAAATGAAGAAGATGAAGAACAATGAAGAACAAATGAGAGAAAATGAAGAACAAGGGTTTTGATTCTAAAAACTTAAAAAGAGAAAAATAAAACTGTGTATTGAATTGTAAAAGTGTTGTCCAAGTTTCACTAAAGTCACTAATATATAGTGACGAAGTCTGAAGAAAAGAATGGGCCATGAACAAAACCCATCAATTCTAGTTATTTGCTATTTACAACCATAAAATCAAATTCGCAGCCCAAAATTACAAGTGCAGAGGTTCTGATTTCGAAGCTTAAAATGACCCTCCAAATGACAGAATTGGCCTCTGGCAATTTCTAGAAAACTTGTAGATCTTTTTGTTATCTTTCCAGGGACTCCTAGAACGCTCCATTCGGAGTTCTGTAGCACTCTATAGGCCCTGCACAAGTTAGATACGTAAAGTGAGCAAAAATCCGAAAATGCACAACAAATAGCAATTAAGCCCACTTACTAGCCTAAGACAAAAACTGAATTAGAATAGGAAAATAAAGGTCCAAGAGAAGTCAAATAGGCTAAGAATGATATAAAAATATTTAACTAAAGGCACTCCATCAACCCCTCAAAGAAGAACCCCACTCCTTAACCACTGTGGTCCAAGGAGGTGCAAATCTAGACTCCTCGCACCAGATTCATTCCCTCCTTGAAAACAGTATGAATAACACACAAGAACCAAGAGGGTGGGTGAATTAGTTGTTCTTGGTCACTTCAAAATTTCTTAAACAGTCAGAGTTAAAAAGGATCAGATCACAAAACTACCTTGAACACTTTTCAATAAATCAAACTCCTTTCTTTAAAGAATGCAATGACAACAAAATATTTCAGTTGATTATGAAAAGTTACTCCACGAATGACAATTAATAACCACAAGAAAAGATAAAGAAGAAGTAGTCAACAACAAGATTTATACTGGTTCACTTCTGAACCTAGAGAAGCTACGTCCAGTTTTCCTAACTAACTAGTAAGAAATTCTACTAATAGCAAACTGTTTCTTACAAGCTTATACAATCACTCTCAATCAGACCTAGATCAAGAACAAGAAATCTAACTCCCTTAGACTCTGTGATCAAGACATAGAGAACTCCCTTCTCTACTCTTTCCTCTAGAAACACCTATTCTAGACAAGTTTTAAGAAAGACTATTGCTTTAGTTACACAAACCACAAATTCTAAAAAGAATTAAACCAAAATAGTATGGAGAGAAACAACCTGATGATCCACTGCTTATGAATGCAAATGATTACCAAACTTGAATTAAGATTGAAAAACAAATCTCAAAACATTCTCTCCAAGTTTTTCTTTAGAATGTTACACCAAAAAGAAATCCTCTCAAGAAATCTTGAAGCTTGAGGATTTGAGGGTCTAACACAGAATAGCTCAAAGTATATTTTCCCTCTTCAGAAATGTTATGAAAATCTTTGATATTTCGTTGTTGTAATTTGTTAAAACAATCAACATCTATTTATAGAAATTTGTTTTAACTGTTAGTAATCGATTAAATCACCTATGTAATTGATTAAACCAGTTATATAATCGATTAAAGTGTTTTTAAGCTTTTTGGAAAAGACTTATGAATAAAGTAATCGATTAAATCGCTGTAATCGATTATCACAAGAAGTCTTATTCAAAATTGTTTCCAAATAATCGATTACCATTATGTTGTAATCGATTATCACAGGAAGTCCATTATTTTCTTAGTTCTCAAGTAATAGATTACCAATGACTGGTAATCAATTAAACCAGTGAGAAAATATTTTTCCAAAACTTGAAACATTGAACACTTGGCTTTTTATGCATTCATGAAAACCTTGTGTTTCAGAAAAGCTTTTTATGAAAACATGAATGAGTTTTATGCAATGGATCATAGGATGGCTCATCTTAGACATCCACAATTTACATATGCCATTCAATTGAATTGGCATGTAAAAGCCTAAACATTTCATAGTCTAAAAACTTCAGCTTCTTGATCCTCTTTAGCTCCCCTTGAGTCTAACACTCCTATCCTGCCTGCCTAAGACTTTCTAAGCAAGATCTAGATATGACAGAAGCCATCTTAAAGCAAATGTATGTATCGGACCAGACAATTGCTTATCCCCCTTAACTCTACAACAATAGATGTACTAGCATAAAGTTGGTGCCCAACAGAGTCTACTCAAGACTGTCCATCTGTGATGAAAAGAAAAAGAAGGGATTTAAGCTCTACTTAAATGAAGACATGCTTAGAAAAAAACATAAGATTCAACTAGTTAATTGCTCCTAAGATTGAAAGACCTTGTTCTAAGGCCAAAAGCTCATTAGAAAGCTTAACGCGGATAATGCTAGGATCTCATGGAATCAAACGGTGATGTGTGACACCAAGGGAGCCAACCCTTCCAACTCTACACATGTACCTGCTTCCCAACAAATGGATTCCATTCATGTATTTCGTCCAACCAAAGTTTACAACTTTGATGATGCAAATGCTTGCTTTGTGAAGAACCTTGAGGACAACTTCTTGAAGCGCCTGTTATAGGTACCCACTATATTCTAGAATCATGTCTTCGACATCTGAAAGACAACAATGAAAATGCTAGAAGTTGGCATCTAACACCTTTATCGGGTGCAAAAAGCTAACAAAGCTAACTATGAGACGACTTGGAAAATCAAGTTAGAAAAGGAAGCCAAAAAAAAGAGCTGACGCAGCAACAAGATACACAAGTGTTGTAAAAAAGAAAGCAAAAGCTGAAAACATAGCTATAGTCATTGTCCACAATGGTTTAGTCCACTCCAATCATATTTGCTAAGAAACCAAAATCTATGGTGTAACGATCCATCTCATTGCTACGATATCACTAACTTCAATCGTTTAATTTTAATTTTTAATGAAATTCCATTAATTTGATTATGAAAATGAGAGTAAATTTTTTCGTGGCAATACCCTTATCAAACAATGTACAAATACATAAATGAATACATATGTATGTATATTTTAAACCATTACATTGAAAGAAAAGGGCCTTGAAGCCCGAAGGCATGTGAGAAAAACAAAATTTTTTAAAGCGAAAACACACATACCACACAAGAATCATTCTTTAGGACATAGATGTTACCTTGTTTATATTCGAAATTTGATGATCAAGGATAGGCTTGAAGATACAAGCCCTCTAATGTTGATCCACACCACTTCTTGTCAAGACTCAAGAACACTTCTTAAAGGCTATCAACAAACACCAAAGGAGGCAGGCTAGGCACACCAATGGAGAGGAAGAAGGTTAGGTTTTAAAGTGTTTTTACTTATCTAAGAGGCTCGCCAATAGATGATATTGGTGGCTGAATTTTCAGCAAAAACTCACACAAATGGGCACGTGAAAATAGAGGAAAGTAGATAGGGTTTTTCCTCTCAAAACTATTAGAGAACTATGATCACAATAGCACACTTTATAGAAAAGTTTGAGTCATATTTTTAACCAAAAAATCTGATCATGAAGCATCCCACACGTGAAGAAAAGATAGAGTTGTTGCATTTCAAAAATTGCCAACAACCTCCTATCTTATCCTCCTAAGACCAAGTCAATTACTTGGGATTTATTTTTGCCAAAAGATGATCATATATCAGCCATATGTAAGCCCATAATCAGCCCTCAAACTTCTTCCTAAAATATAGGACATGATCATGATAAGATACTAGTTGAATTCAAATTCAAATCTAACTCTTATCTTCTCCTTTTGATATGAAACTAACTACTATAGTTAATTCATATTTAAATTCAAAATTTAAATTATCAAATTTAAATATTAGATAATTAATTTAACTATTTAAATTAATTAATAATGTCTTGGACTATCCAAGCCCATTAACTCCATTCATGCGCCCCTATCTCTTTAAGATAAGTATCCAAATTCTTTTTTGGGCCAATAACCATTATTAGGCCCAAAACCTTTAATACTATAATGTCATGACAATAAAGTGTTAGTGTGTGACCCGTTAGGCCCAACATAGCTACTGACATAAATGAGTTTGGGCCCAACAAGGCCACTACTCATTTAATGACAACACAGAGCACCAACAATGCTTTGTTGCCCCAGAACTAGTTAGGTAAATGACAAGATCATCCTATTAAATCTATTTGGTTTCCGTATGTATTTCCTTTCATCTCGGTTACCTTCCCATAAAACCTAGGGTAAGGAAACGTTATCAGCCCTTGCGGTCTAGGGTAAGCTTTAATACGAAATAGGGAGTCTCCAATTTTACTGACTCTAAAGGCAAACCATCTCATGATTTCTTTTACTATGCATAGATTCCCGAGTCCTGTAAATGTCATCCTGATTTCTCCGGTTTACAGATAACCTAATCTCTCACAGAGATTTGACGAATTCCTTCAGCTAGTCACCCTAGACTCATGTTCTTTCAGGACATGCCCAAAGGTATACCTATGTGTCTCCATGTTTCAGGCAGACGAGGTATACAATCAAAGCATGTCTTCTAGAACATAGTCTAGGTGAAAACTTTTGGTCTAAGGAAAAGACATACCCAAATAATAAGAGATTACTCTAATGATACTATCTGTGAGATTTCCTCATAGAGTCTCTTTGTGGGTACGTTCAGTGCAAGCTATACCCTTATAGGTCCACCCACAACTTTAGCTAAGACATCTCTATGTCTGTAGCTCATGAGGTCTTTACCTTGTATCTGCATACAAGTAGTTAAGCCGTGCTAGTCTTACCCGAAATCACTGATCCCCATTCTCAGTGTCTCTAGACTAGGAACTTAAAATTTAGGAGTAGACATCTGGTATCCTTGAATCCTCATGATCGTTATCCCATCACTGATACTCAAGGGATACCTATTCTATTCCAAGGGTTTTATCCAGTTACTCATATATTAATAATGATATCGAGACAGAATATGAAACAAGATAAAGAGTGCTTATAATTTATTCATGACAATATGAAAAGTACATGTACGTCCTAATCTAATGAAAAGATTGTCTCTAGGACATCCATATACTAACATACATATCATAACATAATTGAGCTTTTACTAAATATATAAGCTTGGGGTTTACATGCCCGATTAAAGAGAAGCAATAAATCAACTAAGAAAGAGTTAATAACAACACACAACTTTCTCCCAAAATGAATTCCAACGTTATCACGTCGGCTTGGCGACTCCAACAACAAGGATCTCCTTCCAATGTTACCTATTGCTGCTCATCTGCTCCCACGAACGACGCGATCATCACAGGTACCAACCACATGATACAAAATTGCAGGGGTGAGTTTATTATACAAAATCAATAAGCACCAAACAACAATAATTAGCAAGAAAACAACGATTATAACTACAATCATTCTCAACCATCAGTCAGTTCAACACACACTCAAACAAACTAATCATCAACTTTTTCCACAGTCAAATCAACTATGCTCAGAATGATGCATGCACTTGATTCCACTCTAACCATGCAATATGGTACCATACTCATGGAAATAGCCTCTCTCAGGAAAATGATTCAGTAGTTTATCAGGGTCACCCTGTCGTGCACAGGCCATTCCCCCTTATGGTGATCAGCCAGAGTCACAATGGAATTCCAAATCGAGTGGTCCCTTAGTACCTGCGTTTTTAGCCCATAAAAAACCACGGGTACACACTGCCTTCATTCTATTTCCATCCATGCAATTATGAAGTATGAAACATGGGCACCAACAATGTACTGACCATGGATATAGACCAACCTTTCCTTGCAAGGATATCTAGTCATGCATCCCCCCATGTACATACACAACATACAAATATGGGCTCATCCATGCACTGATTGTGGATAGGGACAATCCTTCCTTGCAAGGATATCCAATAGGTCACTGCACCTAACATATACATACACAACATACAACCATGGGCTCATCAATGCACTGACCATGGATAGGGACCAACCCTTCCCCGCAGGGATATCTAGTCATGCACCCCATGTGTATCCATGTGTATTCACAGTATACAATGACATTGTCAACATCAACATTATCTCTCATCAATGTCATTATCAACATCAACGTCATGTCATCTCAATGTCATCAACAGCATCAACATCACTTTATTTCAATATCATCATCATAAACATCAATATCATCTCATTTCAACATCATCAACCACATCAACATTATCTCATATTAATATAATCATCAACATAATTTTATTTCAATATCATCATCAGCATCACAAACAATCGCATTTCACATCTATATACCATACGCCTGAGATACGCATTCCCTAGGTCTTCAGACAACACAAACCACATTCATTCACAATCCATATTACCATGAGACTGATATTTTAGGAAAATTCTAAATTAAAGATGAGGACTACAATATAGAAAACAAACTTTTATGCCCATTTGAAAAGCAGCACGCAATAGGGATAGACATATATCTCCATAATTGGGTTCTCTGACCCCCAACTATGGTACTAAAATCTGTAAACAAATAATAAACTCCCCTTACCTATCTATCTCCCTCTGTTAGCTCCTAATAGCGTCGTTTTGATATCTCTCAAGTTCACATGCTTTGGCCCAAACGCAGAGCTCCACATACCAAATTGAAGATAATTTAGTATAGATTTCAAAGACAAGGTTAACATTAACATTCAGGGTCAAATACCCACTCAAGTTTGAAAAAGGGCTAAAATGGTGTTTTGGGAGTTCACATCAAAAGGACATCATTTTGAAATTCCGATCACACCAATGCAACCGGGGCCCAACGAAGGTCACAAAAATGACATCAATATTATAAAAAGGAAACTTTGATAACATCTCATTTTCAAAGGTTTTTAATAGTATAAAAACATTCAATAACGGTACCCAAATCACAAGAGATATCAAGAGAGGTTTCAAACTAGCTAGGAGAAGACAAGGAAACCACGGTTACCTCGAAGAAACTGTTAAGGGAGGATTGGAGGCTCCGTTCTCTACCGAATTCTAGAGTTGATTTTTGAATAATTTACTCCGATTAAAGTGTTTCTCTCCGTATGGTGGTCAAACAGCAAGAAATGGCGCCTCGTGGCAATCACCGGTGGTCGTGGCTGGTGAAGGAGGAAGGGGAGGGGTTGGGTGCCTGTTTTGGGAAAGAAGAAGGTGGTTTTTCGTGCTCTTGATGTTGCTGTGCAAATTTATAACCGCCTTTACTCCCCCAGGTGAATTTTGGCTCGCTTGGGCGAGCTGACCCAAATTTGAAAATTCACTGCTGCTGTTAAAAATTAATACCTCATGCTTCAGATGTTATTTTGCAAATGCCAACACTGACACTTTACATATTTGTGTTAGGAACCCACCTTTAAAATTTGAAGTCAATCCCATAGTTAACCAATCCAGAATTGTGATTTTACCAAAACAGGTTTTGGGTCAAACTCGAAATCACTCAATTTCCACGTAGCTCAAACAAACTCCACATAACTTAACATCCACACCAAGCAATTGAACAAGCATAATTCACAAAACACTTTAACTAATCTAAAATTATCAAATAATCAAATAACACAACAAATACATCAAACATCTAGTTATAGTTATCAAAATTTCAAGGCATTACATATGGAGGACGATTCTTCAACTGAATCAACCTCACATGAAGCCACCTCTAAAGACACAACTATAGTCATTGCTCATACTACTAGCTCTGGACCTGTAACGACCCGCCTCGTCGCTACTGTATCATACTCTAAATTATGCTTTTTTAATGGTAATTTATGTCTAAAGATCCCTTTAAGTTTGTTTACAAAAATAGTAGTAAATTTTTCGTAAGTGTAATCAATATCAAAACTCGGATATACAAAGAGCCAATACATCATAATACTTGTATATTAATAATCATAAGTTGGTGGTAATTATAAATAACCAAGTCTAAATTGTACAAAATTCTCAAAAGAAATAAGGATTTAAATGACGGGGTGTAGTCATTAGAACAAGGGGTGTAACTAGCAAAAATACAACCCTTGCTCGGGATCTAGCCCATCTACATCCCGGCTACTTGGCGGCTCCAACCAACATAGGTCATCTTCCCGGTCTCCTACTGCTGTTCATCTGCTCACACGCACATGGTTTGCGATCATCACAGGTACCAATCCACAAGGTACAACAAAGCAAAGGTGAGTCCATCATGTAAAATAATAATTAAATAAATATCATCAGTTATAAAAAGACAACTTGAACATTGTAAAATCACAACAGTATTCAAATATATTATCACACATTCAACCATGGACAACCTGTCCAAACACACTTCACAATCCATCTTAAAATGACTAGTCATGATGCATGTTCCAGACTTATCTCTTAGTCAATGCAATATGGTATCATCCTCATGGAAATAGCCTTTCTCAGGAAAATGATGTAGAAACTTGTCAAGGTCACTCTGTCGTGCACAGGTCGCTCCCTCCTCATGGTGATCAGTCCTGAGTCACAAGGGAGTTCCAAACAGAGATGCCCCTCTAGTACCTCTGTACCCTACTGCCACCATCCTATTTCCATTATCCATGAAGTATGTACATGGGCTCTATCAATGTATGACCCAGGCCCGTGCTCAACTCGACCCAGGTAGGATAATTTCATACACCCCCATATACATATACACTGACCCATTCTCGGGTACACTGATGCACTGACCATGGTCCTTGCAAGGTTAACCACCTGATCTCGGCATCTCACGTCAACACATAAAATATCACCATAGCACCATCAATGTATGACCCATCCCCAGGATCAGCCCATCCCGGTTAGGGTAATGCCATACACCCCGGTGGATATTTTATGTATATCCAAACACATTTAGATTACCATGGGTACCATCAATGTATGGCCCTGCCCGGGTTAACTCATCCCGGTTAGGATAATGCCATATACTTCCCATGGTATCAATGCATTTAATAACTCAAGCCAATACAATGGCTAATCTCAATGTAATCACATACGTCATTCATAAACACTACAAACAAGTGAATAGGGGTACATGAAAACACAATGAATATACTGTAAATGAACCAAGAGGGGGGGTGAATTAGTTTAAACTGGAAATTTAAAACTTTTTGAAACAAATTGTGGAATTAAAACTTAGGATCGTATCACAAGTTCACCTTTATCAAATTCAGAAATCTTTCTTCACCCAAGATCAACCTTAGTTATGAAAGCAATGACAGAAAATGTTTCTTTGATAATAATACTTGACTTCACAAAGACATGTAATGAAACATACAGAATTCTAAACAAAAGACAAAGCAATTATACTGGTTCACCTCTCAACCTTGGAGGCTACATCCAGTTGCTTCCAACCCACACTAGGTTAGAGTAATTACTATATCAAAGAATCTTTTACAAGTAGTTTACAAGTGACCTCTTTATCAACACTAGACAAAGATACTGATTCTAAAACCCGATTAGAATACAAATCACAAGATATTGAGAACCCTACTCAGAATCCCAAACCTAGAGAACCCTACTCTAGCCTGCTTGAAAAGAAACCAATTGATATATCACAATACAACAGAAAATGTTAGAACTTCTAAAAAGATAGGTTCAAGATAAACACAACCTGAGATCTTTCATGTATGAATGAATGAAACAAAATGAGATTACCACACTCTCCAGGTTGTAAAGAACAATAGCTCAGAATCACTATCTTGAAAACCTTCTTTCTTTAAAACATCTTCTCTAAAAAACTCAAAAATCTTGATCACACAAGATGTTGTTTAAACTCAGATGAAAACAGTATTTTGGGTACTTTTGAAAGCTTAGAAACTTTTGGGTAAGTCACTCACCTTCAGAGTAAATTGTTCAATGTCTATTTATAAGAAAAAGACTCACCAAGCTTTATATAAAACAGAATTAACTGATAATAATCGATTAATCCGCTAGTGTAATCGATTAAATTGCCAAATGTAATAAATTAAAGTAACTAGATAATCGATTAAACTGTTCATCATCTTTCTGGAAATGGTTTCATGAACACAATAATCGATTAAACTGTACAGTAATAGATTAAACCAGAACAGCATCATGAAAAACGAATTCAGATAATCCATTACAAAAGGAGGTAATTGATTAAACCAGTGATGCATGGTTTTTCATAAAACACTGTATAATCGATTACTGGTTTCCTGTAATCGATTAAATTTTTCTTCAAGGCTTTTCTAGAATAGTTTGAATGTCTTTTAATCGATTAATTTGATTGTGTAATCGATTAAAGCAGTAAGATATGCTTTTTAAAGAACTTAGCCTTTGAGAACTTAACTTTCTGTAAAACCATTTGATTTCTTTAAGACTTAAAAACTATGTATGCATGATCATGAGAATGCACATGCTAATAAAAAATCACAAGGCATTTAACTTGAACCACTTAGACAAATTACAAATGCCTTCAAAATGATTGGGCATGTAAAAAGCTAAAACATAATCAAGTCTTCAACCTTGGTTCAATTCCTCTTGCAGCTTCCTTTAAACTCAACAGTACATTATTAGATGTCCAGATTTGGCACCTAGCCATAACAACTGATGTAATAATCCGAACAAGGTTGTCCGGGTAAGGAAGTCGGGTAATTCACATGGAAACGGGTACGAGCTCTGCCGAGTAGGAACCCGTTAGCTCTTTTCCTGAGAAGGTACGAGCTCTATCGAGTAACGAACCCGGTAGCTCTTTTCTCAAGACATACAAGCTGTGCCTAGTAAGTAACCTGGTTGCTCTTTTCCCAAGAACATACGAGCTCTGCCGAGTAATGAACCCGCTCACCTCGGCTAACCCATCTCGGTAGCCGACTTCAAAAACAAAGGTTTGACACATGCAACTCGGCCAACCCTTTCTGGTAGCTGATGTCACAAACAAAGGTTTGACACATACAACTTAGCCAACCCTTCCTGGCAGCCGACGTCACAACATAACCCGGTAGTCATCTTCCTCACACCATTTACAGACATCGTCAATATATTTTACGCAACATATTAAATAACAGATACACACATTAACCCAACCATGATATCAAAAATCATTATTAACACAATAAACTCCCCTTACCTGGTCAAGAATCCTTTTCTTTTTAAACTAATGTAAGTTCGTATAGCAACCAGGAAGGAAAAGTAAAGCTCCATTCACAAGTTCCTCTTCACATAGAGGTTCTTACGTCGCAGCTACGGTGATTCTCGAGAGTTAAATTGGTACGGAAGGTGGAAGAAGAGAGATTTCTGGTGCAAAGATTTTTAGAGAGAGAAAAAGAAGAAAAACACGTCCAGAAGTGAGAGTGAGCCATTCTTCTGCTTCAGGCTTATTTATAGATGAATTGATAATTTAACTCTTTTTAATGTAATTATTCAGATTTATGCCTTTCTAATATAGCTAAACCCTGATTCCTCGGTCATTTAACCCTTTAACCTAAGTTAAGAATCCTAATTCCATAGTAATTCCCTTTAGATTAAGCATGAAGATAGCATAACAAGAATCTACAATCCTTTATCCCTATCTCTAGGTAATATTGCAACTGTCACTCTACTGCGTTCAGAAACTAAAATCCCAATATTCCTATTGTGAATTATAGCCCTAAGTAATCTAATAGATTGATCAAGTCTAATTAGATATAATAATAGAAGGATAAAGTAGAGTAAAACAATTATAAAAAACTTTATTAAACCCAATTCAAGAAACACAGAGTTCACATTGGCTTTTGGCTAAACCATAATTACAAAGGATTTAGCCAGACATAATGATGTCTGGCCTAATACAATGTGAAGAAAGGAGAAAAGGAAGAAGCTAAGGTATGCAGAGTCACAAACCCCTCAATCTTGCCTCCTTCTTGTTCTTTTTGCTTCTTCTTGGCCTTGAATCTTTTCCTTTGATCTTG